>JBBPJW010001523.1:0-10697 GCA_038088935.1 Pulveroboletus aff. viridisquamosus
TAGACTTAGTTAAATGAGTCAGCATGGATAACTAAGGTAATTAAGTGATCCATATGGAAATGAATGGAATATAATGGAAGTGGATGGTAAATAATATCTGCTGACTGAGTAAGAAGTTCTGGAACAAAAGAAGTCTGAATGTTCTAGAATAAAACAAGGAAGTGTCAAGAACACATGAAGTTAGAAGCTAAGACAAGAGAAGAATAAAATAAAAGAACCAATTATAACAATATTTCTTTAGTCAGTAACCATTACTCATGGTCTGCTTCTTCCATGTTCCATTCATTTCCACACAGATTACTTACTTAGCCACTATTATCCACTTTAACTTATTCAACTGAATTTGAATCTTATTTTCCTAGTATAAGTAGTATACTTTATCTTTCATGTTCCTTATGCTACTTCTGCCTTATATTACCTTATTCTTTTTTGAAACTTCTAAGCCCTCCTTGTAACTCTTGTTAACAAGACCCCATCTTTGTTTCCAATAAGTCCAGAATTCTCATTTTGTCCCCAACCTTTATTAAAGAACATATGATACTGTCCCATATTTGCACCATTACTCTAGACTTAAAGCTAACCTTTGTCAAGCTCTACCCTTAGCCCTGGCCTTAAGGTCTACATTAGTTTCTACCCAGGCCTAGTATAACAAAAAAAGTAGCATATACTACTTATAGCTACCATCATTATAGTTTTGCCACCATTCCATCCAAAACCCCATTATTCCCTGATATTCTCTAGGAAGAGCCTATAAATCCACCTGCAGAGGATTCCCTTGACTCTTTTAAAACAGAAAAACCCTTCAATCCCCACTCTAGTCCCTTAGAAGATAATCTTTGTGATCTTTTCCTTCTTTTTACAAAAGACCAAAAGCAAGATTGTGTTCTAGTACATGGACTTTCTTTTTCCCTATGGATTCCACAAGAACCCACCCTGCCTTCCCCTACTCTTACCAGATGCTATTTCCTTTTCCTTCTTTCTCTTTCCCCAATATGTCTGACTTTCCTGCTAAACCCACTAAACTCTGCCTTAGTACTTTCAAATATTATAATGGTAACTGAAGCAAGGCAGAAGCCTGGCTGAACTCAGTCCAGTTTTACCTTTTTGTTAATACTGTGGTCTATAACTCTGATATATATAAAAAGTATTTACCCTCATATATATAATTAAAGACCCTGCTTTCTCCTGGGTGACCATTTACTAGAAGATATGTATTACTGGCATAGTAGTATCTATGGGATCTTTTAGTAGATTTGTCAAGGTGTTTAATGCCTCCTTTAAGAAACAAGACACCATTACCTCTGCTGTTTACTGGCTTGCAAATACTCAGATATGCCAAAACAAGAAAGGCAAGTGAATCCCCTCTCTCACAGAGTATACCACAGAGTTCCAGAATTATACTGTTATACATCTTGTGTAATTACCACTTTTATATCACATGATTGTGAAAGACATACTCCTTTTCAGATAACCCTAGCCTGGAGTTGACTACTTTATGAGTATCTTTATGGTCAGTGGTCATATGATATGGGATCTGGAATCTTCCCAGAATCTGCCCTAGATCTTCTCTATCAAGATCTTGATGTATCTCCATAAATCTAATGAATCTTGGATCTATATTTATGATTCCATCATATTTGTGGCAGAGATTCCCATACTCATGTTTTCCCTGATCTTTCATTATAAGTTTTCCCTTTTCTTCCATTCCTATCCCTTGATCCATGAGGCCACTGCCTTACTCCCTCATATTTGCTCCATGCCTTTACCTTTCTTATTTAATAGTGCACTCTTATTGCTAGTGGTATTCACAGCCAGTAGTAGTCTAGGGTAGGCTTTGTATAGATGGTCTGTGCACCACCCTAGACCATATATAAGTGGCAGATATGGGTAGTCAAGTCCCTCCAGACTTGATTACTTTGTACTTTGCAGTATTGCACTTCTTTGGATTCCTACCCTCTTAGAAAAGGTCCTCAGTTGCATGGACATGAGTCTCTTCTGAGTTCTTCTTTATTGCTCCCTCCTTAGTTGCTCCTCTCCAGAGCCTCCTTTAGGTTTTCCTTTTGTGTTCCTTCTCTTACTCTTCATCTAGGTTTAGCCTTTGGGATCCAAAGTCATAATATATACAGTCCTGGCCAATATCAAGAATGGCAATATTCTGATTACCTACTACAAAGCTGGAATTACTGTTAAAATGAAGCAGACTGTGTTTGAATACACTGTTAAAATAGTATCTTGATGCTAAAAACTCTGTTATATCTAATCCTGAAGAGCTAAAAGAACTTCTGGGTCAAGCATACTGCTAGATTACAGAGAAATGCCAGAGAGTGTTATGACTCTGGAAACCAGAGGCTACATCTAGATCTGGATGGAAGAGGAGAAACACGGGAGAGAACCTAATGGCGGCTCAGATAAGGAGCAACCGAGGAACAACCTAAAGAGTGATAATAACAAGGAGGACTCGGATGAGACATGTGCTTGAACTTCCTAGAGCCTATGCCTTAAAGAGCCTGGTTTCCTGAGAAGAGCTTTACTAAGCCTAATGTGCCTGAGGTACGAAGTGATAAAGTCTGAGGACTTTACCACCAAGTGCCCGGCCTTTATATACTGCTCTAGATAGTGCATGGACCATGTATCTAAGTGCCTACCCTATAGTACTGCGATCTAGTAACCAATGGCAGTATACGAGCACTCGTGTAGTAAAGCAGGAGAAAGCATGGAGCAGAGATCAGGGATGAGGCAGTGGCCTCGCGAATAAGATATGGGGAATAGAAGAGAAGGGTCATGGTCACAATGAGAATGGGGATCTCAATCCACAGATGAGATCACCTTGCAGATCCATCAGATCCACGGAGATGGTCAGATCCGAGATTGGGGAGATCCAGGGAAGATCCTGGGGAGATCCATAGATGGATCACATGACCACTAACCTTAGAGAATACTCGTAAAGGAATACTAAGTCCTATTGTAGGGTTTAGCCTGTTAAGGGATGGGATTCCCACGATCACGTGAGAATGAAAGTGGTTGTTGCATTGGTTTGCAACAGAGAGAGTGAAATCTAGTTGCAAGATACTGTTAGAATTTAGGGTAACTGAGAAGAGCTCCAGAAACAAACTCTGGGGTTAAACACACTAATGTGGCTCCACCTATGAATAAGAATATATCTCTGGGGGCCTCTGAAAAAGTCTGGAGATTTTCAGAAAGTCAAGAAGAGCTTTTCTTGGATCAAATGGGACTTGCTTCACCTTATGTGGTATGTCCTTGCAGCAACTCAGTGTTTTAATTTACAGAGATGTTGGAGATGTAGAAAAGAGCAGTCTCATGGCTCAACATGAAAGACAGGTAAGACAAGAAATATCAAGCCCAGTCATAATGAGATCAAGCCCTTAAAATTTCCTTAAAAATTCCATTAAGACTCAGGGGTACTTCAAAGTAAATTGGAGGGTCAGATAGTAAGTTGAAAAGCTCAGTTAGAGTGAAGACAAAGTCAAGACAGGGGTATTTTCATCAATATTTGAACTAAGATACTATATACAGGAGTTACAGTACTTATAGTTTTAAAGTAGTGCAAAGTCTAAGTAAGAAAGGGAGATAAGACTAGAGTTATTCCAGAAGTAAGAGTAGATGTCAAGATATCTAGAAGATAAATGGAGATTTCAGGAAAGGCAACATCCAATCATATTAGAACTAAAACTAAAGGATGGCAGGAAGAGATAAGAGTTAAAACAGGAGAAAAAAGAAATAAGAGCAGAAGAAAGTGTGAAGCTGAAATGAAATAGTCCAGAAAGAATGAAGTGAGAACTAAGATGTACTAAGTGACTGAGAGTGGAAACAAGGCTAAAGTCAGAATTAGAGTAGTAAGGGATCAGAGGATCAGAGGAACTGTAACAATATTAGAATACAAAGAACATGAATGCAACTGGAGTGAAATGAAGTAGTAGCAGGAGGGCTGGAGTTGTATGAAGGAGAATCAGAGGCTAGTATAGCTTACATGCAAGCACTGAGTGTGAAAAACCAAGTAGAAGCTGGATTGAAATTGAATCTAGAATACAGGATATAACAATTTCCCTCTAACTATTTCATTGAGTTCAAAATCTTAACAAGATCCCTAGCATTATAGAAAACTGGTAAAACAAAGCCATTTACTTCCAAGGAACCTCTGACTGCACCAAGCTTACAGAGCTATATTGCAAGAACTCCAGAATCCATGTCTAAATCCCCAGTAACCCCCTAATTACCCCTCAGATTGAAAAAGATGCAAATATCATGGACATTAACTTAGTAAAGCTAAGTAAACTAACTCCACAGAAATAAAAATGATGCTTCAAACTTGATCTCTGTCTTTGATGCAGGAAATCTGGCCACAATGCCACCACCTGCTTCAACAATTACCCTCCAACATTAGCCAATAGCTTTACCATACCCCTTAGCCAAAAAATCAGTCAAGAAAATTACTGCTAAAGAAGAACTGGAGATTAGTAGAGTTTGGTTGGATTTTTGAAATGGAGTATCTTTCCTATGCAAGATAATCCCTTCCTCTCCTGCATGCCTGCACTTGCATCCTTATCTAGAAAATCAATAAGAAACCATATTCAAGTTTTACCCTTCTTGTGTCTAAGAATAGTCATAGACTCCTTTGCTTTGATCAATAGCAGAGTGCAAATCAACTGCATTGACTAAAAGATCATCTTCTATCACAAATTTCCTACTACCCAACTCTTTATCCTCTTTAATATTCACAATGTTGACTTTTTCCTTAACAAGAAGGGTTACATTATTCACATGTGTACTATACTCCTCTAACTGAAAGAAGTAACCCACTCAGTCTCTTGCCATGTTATGGCATGTGGAAAAGTAACTTTGATCCTAGGACTTCCATGGCTCCAAGCCACAAACTTCAATATAGATTGAATGGCCAACTTACTCATCATTTTCACTTCTTCCAATGTTTTAAAAGAGCTCTACTGCTCCACTGCCACACAATGTACCCTTTAACAACATTGAATAAGGGAAATCATCTTAGCAGATGATAAAAATCTAGTTTGCTATCTTAATAGCAAATTTCCTGATAAATTTATTAACAATTGTCTCTATAAATGGCATTTTTCTTGTGTTATCAACTTCTGCTTCACATTTCTTCCCTTAGTAATGGTGGCAAAGCTCACTACCTCCACAGAACTTGCTATTAAGGCTAAAAAAGCCAAATTTAAAACCACCTTCCCTCTTAAGTATTAGCAATATACTGCTATTTTCTCAGATATCCCTAAAAATTTAGACAAACTTCCCCCATCCAGGCTCTATAATCACAAAATCAATCTCAAAGAGATCTTTGTGCTTAAGATCAGAAAGATCTACTCTCCATCCATATCTGAGCAACAAGCCATCAAGGACTTCATTAAAGAAAACCTCCATGCAGGTAAAATCTACCTCTTTAACTTTCTCCAAGCATTGTCCTTTTTTTTTGTCAAAAAAAAGGATGGTAAACTCTGCCCCTGTTAGAACTAGAGTTGACTATAACTAGATCAACTAGAACTAGGCAAGAGAAAAGATAGAAAATCAAATAACTTGTATAAAGCATAAAGCTCAAGTGCACAAGACTGGAAAACCCCATGAAATAGCTTCTTGCTGTCCTATTCTCATGCCTTAATGAAGATGCTGGTGAGCACAAACTAAGCAGTGGTTTGAACTAGATCCACTGAGAACTAGGAAAAGAAATAAGGGAAAAAGTCAAGTATCTTGTATAAAGCCTTAAAAGCTCAAGTATACAAGACTGGATTGTTCCAGCTTGTGCCAGCCCTTTATATATGCTACAAAAGGGTGCACAGACCATGTAATTAGGGTCTGCCCTAAACTATGCTATAGTAAGCAGACCAATGGCAGTAAAGGAGTAAGAACCTCAGCAGTACCTTGTAATAACTGCCAGATAATAATGTTATAATCTAGAATGTGACAAGTGAATATTTGAAGTGTGAAAGGGTGAAGTGGTGAAAGAGTGAGGGTTACCAGGGTCATGTGATGTGACATGTGAAGAGTAAAAGTAAAAGTACAAGGTAGGTAAAAATAAAGAAAAATTTATTATTATTATAATAACCCAGGCTGTGAACTGAGCCTTTATATACTGTACAAGAGTGTGCACAGACCATGTAGGTCTGACCTACTCTAAACTACTGCTCAGTCAGCCAACCAATGGCAAAAAAGAAGCATTTGACTAAAAACAATATATACTAACCATAAGACATGACATTATAGCCTAGACCAGTCTAGACTGTGATTGTGTGAAGAGGTGAAAGTGTGAAATGTGAAATAGTAAAAGGAAAAGGTTTCCCAGGGTCATGTAATGTCACTCGTGAAAAGTCAAAAAAAAAGTAAAAAGATGGTAAAAATAAAAAAAACATTATAACAAATAGCAGTAGTTTAGAGCAGACTCTCTGTACTTGGTCTATGCATAGACCCTGGTAATATATAAGGCAGGAAGTTGTTATACACTGGCACTACTTAGCTAGGGACTATTTTTCATTCTTACTCTAAGCTAAGTTCTTTTTACTATTTACTATCTTTGACCGCTTTCTTTGATCTTATCTTATCTCATCTTATATCTTATCATGCCATGAGGTTGGATCTAGCCTGGTCTAGCCTTTGTACCTCATATAGCATAGCCTTTTACCTCATTGTAGTCTAAACTTTCTCTAATGTTATGGTCTAGTCCTCTGATGTCATATCTTACCTTTGCCTTGTTTTCTTTTACTAATTACTCTCTATTTGCCATTAGTTCCTATTTAGTTTCCCTTTGTCCTGCATTGTTCTTTGTATGCCAGCTACCTCATGTATTTCTCATGGCCTGGTCCATGCACACTTTGTAGCAATATATAAAGGGGCAAGGGCATAGACTGGGAAACCAGTCTAGAGCACTTGTTTACTTGTTTACCTTGTTTCCTAGTGCCTTCTCTAGGCTGCCATTCTTTTGTCCCCCCAGTATTGGGCACCTTCCAAGGAAATTTCCTCTTGCTGTTGATCTAGATTCATAACAGAAGTACAAGCTGTAATTTGTGCTTCAGCCTTATATAGATCTCTGATGTTTCTCATCAGCCTAGTTGAGGCCACTTGCATAATGTTATGCATCCAACCTGAGTGCACTTCCATACCCCTGAACTGGTAAGTGGTGAAGATCCATGACAATGACAAGATGAGCTTTTAAAACTAGAGCTCCTAACTAGGCAAAAGAAGGAATTGAGTGGAATCTCCCATGTAGACATGGTAAATGTTACAAGAGGATTAGACTGGAGAAACCCCAAGTCTGCATCACCCTGTATATATATTGCCAGTATACACAGGATGACTAAGCTACTATCTATATAAACCAATAGCAGTTATCTTTCATACCTTTCATAAATAGGAATAGAGGGCATAGGATATGATCTAGGAATGAGGCAAGGGCCTCATGGATCAAGAGATATAGAAGAGAACCACAACCATGAGGATATGGAAGAATGGAAGCATCAGAGTAAGCAGATATGAATATGGCATGGCTGCCATAAGGCCAAGGAGATCTATCTTGATCTCTGCCACAGATCTGATCCTAATCTAGATCCATCAGATCAGATATGTTGTGCATCTTGTGCAACCACCACTTTCACATCACATGATCATGGGAATGATACTCCTTTTCAGGTTAACCCTAGCCTGAGGCTTGGCTATTTATTATGAGTACTTCATGGTCAGTGGTCACATGATTCAGATCTGGGATCTTCCCAGGATCTGCTTTAGATCTTTCCCATCTAGATCTGGTCATATCTCCATGAATCTGACAGATCCTCAGACCTACTTCTATGATCTCATCTGTGGCAGAGATCTCTGTCCTCATGTGTAACCCTGATCTTCTCTTCCATTCCATTCCCTTGATCCATGAGGCCACTGCCTTACTCCTCATTCCTGCTCCATGCCTTCTCCTTACTTATTTAATAGTGTGACCTTACTGCTATTGGTGTCCATAGATAGCAGTACCTTAGGGTAGGCTAGATTAGTTGGTCTGTGCACCTCCCTAGGCCATATATAAGGGGCAAGTGCAGATAGTTAAGTCTCTCCAAACTTAATCACTTTGTACTTTGCTTTAGGCACTTCTTTGGATCCCTACCCTTTCAGGTCAGGTCCTTAGTTGCATGGGCATGAGTCTCTTCCGAGTCCTCCTTCATTGCTCTCTCCTTGGTTGCTCCTCTCCAGAGCCTTCTTAGGTCTTTCCTTCATGTTCCTTCTCTTGCTCTTTGTCTAGGGTTAGCCTCTGGGATCCAGAGTCATAACAAGATATCATCAGTTTGATCTAAGATCTCATCTGAGATCCAGCCACATCAATGTTGCAAACCCATCAGTGGGGAATACTCTGACATATCAAATCAACACCTAGCCTAGGGTTTATTCTTATAGGGTAGGCAAGTCCCATGGTCATGTAAAGAGACCATCAGTGTACAATGGGATTGTAACACATAAAAGCCTCTCCTTTAATCCAAGCACAAGTTTAAAAACATCCATTAAGATGTTTAAAGCACAAGTTTATTAAAGACCATGTATTAGAGTATTCTTAGGCTTTAATGGAATTTTTAATGTTACATAACTAGCAAATACAACAGTTCACAGCACATGACCATGGGAACTGTTGAGCACATGATGTAAATGGTTGCATAGTCATGTGAACAGGAACACATAATTGTGTAAATGAGATGCCTTATAAGAATAACCCTAGACTAAGGCTAAGTCCTTTATATCAGAGTATTTCCCTGCATAAAGGTATTAGTCATGTGATATGGCAGATCTCAGATAAGATCCAGGTACAGTGTTATGACTCTGGAACCCAGAGGCTATACCTAGACAAAGTGGAGGAGAAGTGACACTAAAGGGAAAACTCAAAGGGAGACTCCTGAGAGGAGCAACTGAGGAGGGATCGACAAAGAAGGACTCAAGGGAGACTCGTGCTCAAGAAACTAAGGGCCTGTCCTGGAAAGAGCTGGATTCCAAAAAAGTGCAACTGTGCAAGATACAAAGTGATAAAGTCTGAGGACTTTACCACCAGTACCCACCCCTTTATATATTGCCTAGGAAGGCACACGGACCATGTAAGTAGGGCCTACCCTAGAGTACTGCTATCTATGTACACCAATAGCAGTAAGGTCACACTATTAAATAGGTAAGGGAAAGGCATGGAGTGGATATGAAGGAGTGAGGCAATAGCCTTGTGGATAACAGGTGTAGAATGGAAGAGAAGGTCAGGGTCTACCATGAGGATGGGGATCTCTGCCACAGATGAGATTGCATCTCAGGATCCATCAGATCCGTGGAGATAGATCAGATCTAGATCGGGAAGATCCTGGGCAGATTCAGGGAAGATTCTCAAATGGGTTACATGATCACTGACTGTAGAGAACTCGTAAAGTATTGCTAAGCCCTAGGCCAGGGTTATCCTGAACAGGAGTAGAGTTCCCATGATCACGTGATGTAAAAGTGGTAGTTGCAAAGGAATCACAACATATAGTCCCTAATGATATCTGATTTTAGGATCTAGATTAGGATCTGCATCTGTGGCAGAGATCCAGATGGAATCTCCTTAGCCTCAAGGTGGCCATGTTTTATTCATAGATTGGAACCAGTGTGCTTCCATTCTTCCACATCCTTATGGTGTGATTCCTCTTCCATTCTTTACCCTTGATTTATGAGGCCACTGCCTCACTCCTTAATATTTACTCTGTTATGCACCCATCAGAGTGCCCTTTGTACTAACTGAACCAGCAAGTGGCAAAGGCCCACAACAATGACAAGATGAGCTTTTGAGACTAGAGATCCTAACTAGGCAAAGGAAAGGATTGAGTGGAATCTTAGAGTAGACTAGATAAAGCTACAAGAGGATTAGACTGGAAAAACCCCAAGTCCTCACCACCCTGTATATATATTGCCAGAGGGCATAGCTCCATATACAGGATGACTAACTACTATCTATGTTAACCAATAGCAGTATACTCTTATACTTTCTTAAATAGAAAGTAAGGCATAGGGTGTATGAGTCAGAGAATAAGGCAAGGGCCTCGCAGATCAAAGGTAATAGAAGAGGAAACCACAACCATGAGGATGTGGAAGAATGGAAGGGAAGGTGTACTTGTAAAGGCAGATATAAATATGGCCAGGCCACTATAAGGCCGAGGAAATCACCATCTAGATCTCTGCCACAGATCAATCCTAATATAGATCTGTTAGATCAGATATCATTATAATCAATCTAGATCTCATCTGAGATCTGCCACATCATGTGACCAATACTTATACACAGGGAATAACTCTAAATAGAACCAAATCCAAGCCTAGGGTTAACTGAAACGGGAGCTTCTCATTATCTCCTTGATACTTGAGACGACCTTGGTGGACGCTTCTAGTCTATCCTTGATAACTGCTGAGGCTTTTGTGCTAGTGGCCTCTAACTAGGCAAAGAGAAAGGAAGTGAGACCACTACTCTTGTATAAACTAGAGGCCAGCAGATCTAAGGGTTCAGTCTGTATAACCAGCCAAGAGGTCAAGAGAGCAAGACTGAGGAAATCTCAGCTTGCACCTCCTGCCTTATATATTGTCAGAGGTCTGCGCACAGACCATGTACAGAAGGTCTACCCTAAAGATGCTATCTGTGAACACCAATAGCTAAAGTAGCTCTGACCTCTAAATAGATA
>JBBPJW010001524.1:0-10690 GCA_038088935.1 Pulveroboletus aff. viridisquamosus
TCTCCTCTGCGGCTCGTTCTTTAGGGCGGACAATCGTATTGATTGGGGTCAAATCAAGGTCGTCATTTGAAGTCCTCGACCCTTCTATATCTCCTTGCTCGTTTTGGAGTTCTGCCGCACTTTTCTTTCCATTTCCAGGACTCTTCAGTTCGTCGTTCCGCACGGTCCTGCGATCCAGCGAATACTCGCGCAGGAAGAACGTCAGAGTCTGTGGAAAACCAGTCAAGAGGGTGGTCATCATTCATATTGTGTCGATGCCTGCGACCACGCCTCTAACACAGCATTGCGGAAGGTGATATCCTGGTTTTATTTCCACAGGTGAACATGAGTTCGTCTAGAAGACAGTCCATTGACTCTCACAGAAATCAATTGGATGATGCCCACGCTGTCATCGAGAACAGCAGCCGTGGTACCAAGACCAAGGCTGGAGAAATTGGGAATCCTCTCGAGTTTCTTTGGCAGGACGCTTGTAATGATGGCCTCGCCGACAACATCTCCAATGGTACTGACAACATTAACACATCCGTTACAGGTCCAAGGCTGACGCAATGACGAACCTACCGAAGAATACGAAGTCACTCGAGGTGGTGGCCATGTCCCTGAGGGGTATCACTGCCTGGAGAGCGATGAGCGGCGTTTGCAACAGGAACCCTATTCCAAGAGCTGCGATCAATGGGTAAATCACTTGTTCGGTACTAAATCAGGTTGGCATGCCAGCAGATACGCACAGGGTGTATTTATAATCCAGCATGACCATGAGACCCATCCTGAGGGTCATGACAGTGTATGTCACCCACATGATTGGATGATACCTCCCCACCTTTCACAGAATACCATATATACAAAAGAAGTTCCGAGTGAAGAGGGGAGCATCCTATGGATATGACAGGAGTCGACAGGAGCGCAGGGTAGACCGTCGTCCATACTTGACTCCAGAACCGATGATCCAAGCACTGACACACGTCGGTCTTCGTGTCTATGTGGTAAAATGGAGCACCTTCCTTTATAAAACAAGAGTAGATAGCTGAGCGTGAAAAATTCAGGTGAAACTTGTGGTGTCTGAACTCTGGCCACTCACTATGATGCTGAAAAGAAGACGAGAGCATGAAAAAGAGCCGTGATGAGAATGATGGTAGTTGTACGTATCTTTGGTATCTCGCTAAGGACACTTTAAATAAACCAGCGAGGATGGCCACTGACCTTGAATAGATGTACAAGGATAATCGCGGAACGTGTCGTGAATGCTTCGTTGACACCACCGAAAATGAGTAAAACAATTCCGACGACAAGTGGAGCAAGCGTCTTCGCATCGGACCCTGGAGATGGCGGTTTATGAACCCTCGGCGTGTGCGCTGGCACGGTGTTGATACTCACATGATGTCTGACCAAAGGCAAAGCGAATGAGCGGGCAGATGACGCTGACCACAAAACAAAAGAGTCCGATGAAGTCGAGCTCTGCTAGTTGATCCCGGATTGGTCGTCTTTAAGGAGGGTTGAGATTGAGACAGAATGGCCAGTGCCACACCGCTGGTGGACCTAGAGACGATGGTCAAATGGGAAAGATGGGGATGCGGGCAAAGATTGACAACGTACAGGTCGATGAAGCAGCACTGCTCTCGTTGCTTCCTTAGTGCAAAAAACATGGTATTTCATCTTTAACACCTCAACGACATCTATATACTTCTCGGAGTAATTCTACGGATACAGTACGTGTTAATAGATCGCCTCCTTTTTTATCAGATTTTTTCTTTCTCGTGTTAGAGGCATATGGGTCTTCCGACGTTTTGCCCATGTAGTGCAAATATCCGTCACATTGGGTCATGTTGAAACTGCAGAATACTTGCAGTCACTATATTTTAGATAGGTAAGTAAGTACTAACCTGCAGGATACTTGTAGTCACTAAGTATTCTAAGGTAACTAATGGTCCTACATGGTTATTAGCTTATGTAAGCGGTAGAGTGTAAGCCTACATTTATTACTTACACAGTAGATACAGCATAATCATGATATGTACAGGCTAATTGCCTGAACCTATAGGTACATAAATACTACAGTCCATCACTATTGACTGGAAGCTAATTGCCCAAGTCTATAGTCTGGCATACTATTATGCACTCAGCAAATACTGATGGTTTACTTATGTGACCATGGAATTCACCTGCCTTATAAGGATAAACCCTAGGCTTAGGTTTGATTTATTATATCAGAGTATTCTGAAATGGCAACCTAGCCATCCTGCCTTGATACTTAAGTCTTCCTTGGTGGATGCTTCTAGTCTATCATGAATAACTAGTAGGGCTTTTGAGCTAGTGGCCTCTAACTAGGTGGATAAGTGAAAGAATGAGTTCCTGGGCTCTTATGTAAACTCTAGCCAATAGTACTGATGAATCAGCCTGTATAACCAGCCTATAGGTCAAGATGTTATGGATCTAGACCAACAGCAAGAGGAAACCACCTTGGAGGGTGCCCAATACTGGGGGGACAAAAGAATGGCAGCCTAGAAAAGGCACTAGGAAACAAGGTAAACAAGTGCTCTAGACTGGGAAACCAGTCTATGCCCTTGCCTCTTTATATATTGCTATAAGATATGCATGGACCAGGTCATAAGAAATACATGAGATAGCTGGTATACAAAGAACAATGCTAAATAAGGAAATAGGGCAAAGGGAAACTAAATAGGAACCAATGGCAAATAGGGAGTAATTAGTAAAAGAAAGCAAGGCAAAGGTAAGGTATGACATTAGAGGGCTAGGCCATAACATTAGAGAAAGTCTAAGCTACAATAAGGTAAAAGGCAATGCTATATGAGATACAAAGGCTAGACCAGGCTAGATCCAATCTTATGGCATAATAAGATATAAGATGAGATAAGATGAAATGAGATAAGATCAAAGAAAGCAGTCAAAGATAGTAAATAGTAAAGAGAACTTAGCATAGAGTAAGAATGAAAAATAGCCCCTAGCTAAGTAGTGCCAGTGTATAACACAAGAGAGCAAGACAGGGTTTCCCCAGCTTGTACTCCCTGCCTTATATATTGCCAGGGTCTGTGCACAGACCAAGTACAGGGAGCCTACCCTAAACCTACACTATCTATGGTCACCAATAGTGTAACTAGCTCTATTAAATAGGGGAGGAGACAGCATGGATTGGATATAAGAAATGAGGCAGTGGCCTTATGGATCTAGGGATGATATGGAAGAGAAGCCACACCATGAGGATGTGGTAGAATGGAAGTGCACTGGTACCAATCTATAAATAAAGCATGGCCACCATAAGGCTAAGGAGATCCCATTTGGATCTCTGCCACAGATTAGATCCTAATCTAGATTATAAGATCAGATATTATCAGAGTATTAGATCTAGATCTTATCTGAGATCTGCCACATCATGTGACTGATACCTGATACAGGGGAATACTCTGATTATTAGAACTTAGCCTTAGCCTAGGGTTATTCTTATAAGGCATCTTGTTCACACAATCATGTGCTCCTGATCACATGACTATGCAATCATTTACATCACATGCTCAACAGTTCCCATGGTCATGTGCTATAAACCATTGTGTTTGCTGGATGTGTAACATATTCTTCACTCATGGGTTGATCACATGATATGGCAGATCTCAGATAAGATCTAGATTGATTTCAATGACATCTAATCTCAAGGATCTAGATTGATCTCCTTAGCCTTATGATTGTCATGCCTTACTTATATTCATTGATTCTGAGTTCTTCCATTCTTTCACATTCTTATTGAAATGGGTAACTACCTATTCTGCCTTGATACTCAAGTCAACCTTGGTGGACACTCCTATTCTATCCTTGATAACTGTTGAGGCTTTTGGTCTAGTGGCCCCTAACTAGGTGAAGAGAGAAAGGATGAGACCTGGACCTGTGTGTAAACCAAGAAGCCAGACAGTGAATGAGAGCAGAGGTGGGATCCTTCTTGGATTAAGATCTAGGATCACTACTGTGGATCTAGCCTAGAGGTCAAGAGAGCAAGACTAGGTTTCCCCAGCTTGCACCCCCTGCCTTATATATTGTGGAAGTCTGTGCACAGACCAAGTACAGGAGGTCTACCCTAAAGTGTGCTATCTATGGTCACCAATAGTTAAAGTAGCTCCTACCTCTAAATAGATATATGAGAGGAGAACATGGGGTGGCAATGAGGAGTGAGGCAGTGGCCTCATGGATCAAGGGAAGGGAATGGAAGAGAAGCCATACCATAAGAATGTGGGTGGAATGAAAGAGCACTGGTATTGATCAATGAAATGGGCATGGCCACCATAAGGCTGAGGAGATCCAATCTGGATCCCTGCCACAGATCAGATGTTATCAGAAGATCTGCCACATCATGTGACCAATACCTAATGCCAGGGAATACTCTGAATTAGGACTTAGCCTTAGCCTAGAGTTTGCCTTATAAGGCTACTTGTTCACATGATCACATGCTCCTGGCACATGACCAGTCACATCACATGCTCCACAGCTCTCACAGTCATGTGAGACTGTCATGTTAGGTTGATACCATAACATTTATAATGTGGCTTTTTTTCATATCCCTTGATTTGCAAGGCCACTGCCTCATTCCTTACTCATCACCCTATGCCCTATTTCCTATTTAAGAAGGTATAAGAGGTTACTACTATTGGCTACATAGATAGTAGGTTACTTATTCTGTGTACAAGGCTATGCCTCCTAGCAATATATATACAGGGTAGGCAAGACCTGAAGTTTCTTCAGTCTTGATTACTTGTATCATTCTTCCCTTACTTGGGCTTTGCATTGTGGAGTTAACCTGAGTATTTATCCTTCTTCTTGCCACTTTCCCTTATCAAGATTCACAAGCCTAGTTCAGGGCCACTAGTCTTAAAAAGCCCTCTTGTTGTTCCAGTTGCCTGTCACTCACTGGTGGTTGCCAGTATTTGGATTGCACTCTTTGGATGCATAACACATACCCTTCCAATAAAGGGGTGATTATCTGGAATAATATTTGCATTAAAAAAGTGTTTGATGCCAAGTTGTTTCTATTGATAAACATTGTATTTTGACTTAAGCCTTTTACTGTCAGATATGTATGTGCACATTTTCTCTGGAACCAGATTGACTGAATATACTTTTAAAGTATTGCCTTTGTCATGCTATTGGCAGATTCTCTGAAGGTAGTATGGCTTCTTTACTCTACTGACACTTACAGGATCCTTTCTCTTTTCATGTCAATACATTTTTTTTTCTTATTTGTTGACATTCTGATGTTTATGTCTCAATCACACAGATTGGTCCTGTCATATCCCATACTTCATCATGTACCTGCCACACTCATACAAAACCTGCATTGTTCTCAGAACCAACCTTTCTGACTCCCCATTTCCACTTCACTCCCATTCTGGGTTCATCCCTGTTCCATTCCCAGTACTCACTACCTTAGTATTTGCTCTGTCTTCCCTGGGCCACTCTGCTCTACTTTCACACTGTTACCCACCCCTAGTTATCTTCATTACCATCCCTGTTCCTGTTCCTATTCCTGTTCCTGTTCCTGTTCCTTCCTTCCTATCTTTGCTTTCTCTTGTCACCTCTCAGTTTTAGCTTAACAATATTGGATATTGTCCTTTCTGACATCTCCATTTGTCTCTTAGATACTTAGACACTGTTACATCCCATGTCTTTCAAGCCCATTCCTGCTTCCTCCAGCACAACTCCAGTTGATTCTAAGTTGCATACCCTCTAGTTCCTTCTTTTTCACTACTATACCTCCAACTTTGCATTCATTGAACTCCACTTCATTCTGATACTATTCTGTAGTTACTCCAATATTTCCTCCCATTCCTATCCCTTGTCCCCTTGCTTCTCTCTGTCACTCTTCAGTTTCAGTATGACAAAATTGGACATTGCCCTACTTGAAATCTCCATTTGTATCTTAGTTATTTAGACACCTACTTCACTTCTGAGTTAATATCTGTCTTATTTTGCTATACTTAGTCAGTTTCTGCTCCCCTAAGGTATAAGTATGATAGCTCTGTATCCTATATGTTATGACTCTGGAATCCAGAGGCTACACCTAGCTGATGATGGAGGAGGAGGAACACTGGAGAAAACCTAAGCAGTGGCTCAGATGAGGAGCAACTGAGGATGACTCTGAAGGATGTAAGACAAAGAGGACTCGGATAAGACACGTGCTTGAGCTTCTAAAGATCTCTGCCTCTTGAAGGGCCTGGATTCCTGAGAAGAGCTTTCTCTAAAGCCTAAAACTGCCTATAGCTGCAAGTGATAAAGTCTGAGGACTTTAGCACTCTGAGCTCAGCCTTTATATACTACTCTAAGATGCACACGGACCATGTACATCCATGTCTACCCTGAAGCGGTACAGTAAGCGAGCCAGTAGCGTAATAAGCGTACTTGTGTAGGCTGAAAGGTAAAAGCATGGATTGGATATGAAGGGATGTGGGGGAATGGAAGAGAAGAGGTGTGGACACAATGAGGATGGGGATCTCAATCCACAGATAAGATCACCTTGGCAGATCCGTCAGATCCGAGATCAGGGAGATCAGGGGAAGATCCAGGGAAGATCCCTAGATGTGCCTCATGGTCACTGACCTTAGAAGTACTCGTATGTATATGCCAAGTCCTAAGTTAGGGTTTAGCCTGATAAGGGTTGGGATTCCCATGATCATGTGAGAATGAAAGTGGTCATTGCATGGTTTGCAACACTATATATCAGTTTGAATATTGACAAAAGCACCCTTACATCTGCATCAGTTCATTCTCACTTTGAATGAGCCTTTAGGCACTCTCTGACCCTTTGGAGTAACTCCAGGGTTTCCAGCATTATAGTCAATTTGACTTAATGTTGCCTTGGCCATCTAAGCCAAAGTCCCCAACCATTTCAACCCTCTGGCTCTGCTGCAGATCACAACTAGCCTAATGGCTACCTTTGATGAGTCTAGACAACTCTGCTTCTTAAGACTGGACTTAATATCTCTTGTCTTTTCTGTCTTTCTTGTTAAGCCCTGAGCAAGCTCTCCTTGTATCTCCAGTAATCCACAAATTGGGATGCTGAGGCTATACAAGCACACCACATAAGGTGAAGCCAAGTCCTGCCTAACTCTGTCAAGCTCCACTGCATCTGCTTTATCAAGCAAGAAAGGTAACCTTGCTACAAGCTTTGACAGTTTGACAAGTTTTGAGAAATGTTTTGACAGGTCCCAATGGTCTTTATGCCCTTATCTATACTTTTGTTTATATTTCTGCTGGCCATTAGTTTGATATTGCCCATTATTGGAGTAATACTCTGTTGAACTGCAAGATACTTGTAGTCACTAAGTATCCTAAGGTAACTAATGGTCCAATGTGGCTATATGCTTATGTAATTGGTAGAGCATAGGTAATTAATAAATTCTAACATACTTATAGATAGGTTTTTGAAAGCAAAACCTCCAAGTAACCTCTGGAGTCTGGCATACAAGTATATTTCTTCAGAGACTTTTAAAGAGGGTGGGTAGCATTTAGTTTATTTATGGCCAGGGTAGTATCATGACTCTAGCTTGTGATAAGAGCCAAAAGAAGAGATAACGAAGGCAGAATGTAGGAAAACTCTAACCACATAGGGGCTAGGGCAAGAGTAAAAGGAATATGACCCAAGAAGGGCTCAGAGACTGAGAAAGCTGACCATGAGAAGCCAGAGAAGGCTAGTGGCACAAGTGCTCAAGTCTAAAAAGACTTGGCACTGGCTCAGCCACTATATAAATATCTGGGCATTGCATAGCTTTAACCATGCAATGCATCTAAGATATAATACATGTATTAGTAGTAATATAAAGAAAAGAAAAAGATAAAGGAAATGCTACATAGAAACAAAGATTATAATAGGTAGGTGGCTGGTATTGCTTATTCAATGTGGTTGTAGAGTTAAAATTTCCAACTAGTTTACAGGTAATGCTATTTTACTGTTATATTCCATACTTCTGAACCCAATTCTGATCCAGCTTCTACTTGGTTTTCTGCATGCAGTGCTTACCAGTAAGTCATAATAGTCTCTAATTCTCCTTCATGTAACTCTGGTCCTTTTATTACTACTTTATTCCACTCCAGTTGCATTTGTGTTCTTCTTACCCTAGTATCATTATATTTCTCCAATTCTTTTCAGCTCTAATTCCAACTCTTTAGCTTTGTTTCCATTTTCAGTCACTTAGTACATTTTAATTCTCACTTTGTTCTCTCTGAACTATTCCATTCCAACTCTGTACTTTCTTCTGCTCTTGTTCCTTTTTCTTTCCTGTTTTGACTCTTGCCTCCTTCTGCCATTCTTTAGTTTTAGACTGATATGCTCTGACACTGTTATCTCTGACATTTTTATTTATTTCCAAGATGCATTGGTATCTGTTCTTGCTTCTAAGACAACTTCAGTCTTATTTTTCTTTCTTACTTAGACTTTTCACTACTTTGGAACTATAAGTACTATAACTTCTATATATAGTACTGTAGTTTGAATATCAATAAAAATACCCCCCATTTTAACTTTATTCTCACTTTGACTAAGCTCCCTAGCTTATTCTCTGAATCTTTGGTTTACTCCAGAGCATTTCTAGGCCTTAATGGAATTCTTAAGGAAATTCCAAGGGCTTGATCTCATTATAACTGGGCTTGAAACTTCTTGTCTCACCTGTCTTTTGAATTAAGTCATGAGACTGCTCTTTTTCTTACCTCTGATCCCTTTATAAATCAGAACACTAAGCTATGCAAGAGCATATCACATAAGGTAAAGTCAAGTTCCATTTGACCCAAGAAAAGCTCTCCTTAATCTTCCAGAAATCTCCAAACTCTTTAGAAACTATTATAACTCTGATTCTTAAAGACTAAACCTAGACACTAAGCAGAGAAGGAACATAGAGAGGAAAAACTGCAAAGGAGGCTCTGAAGCAACTGAGGAGAGACTGACAAGAAGGACTCAGAAGAGACTTGAGGCTTGTGCAACTAAGGACCAAGCTCTGAAATGGCTGAGAACCAAGAAGTGCAAACTGCAAAGTACAAAGTAATTAAGTCTGGAAAGACTTGTCCATTTATATCTGCACCTTATATATGGCCCAGGGTAATACACAGACCAAGTACATTAAGCCTACTTTAGACTACTACTAACTATGGACATTACTAGCAGTAAGAGTATACTATTAAATAAGGAAGAAGCAAGCATGGAGCAGAGATAAAGAAGTGAGGCAGTGGTCATGCATTGAGGAAAGAAATGAAAGAGAAGTTAGAGACTTATAATGAAAGACCAGGATTTTACATGAAAATAGAGATCTCTACTACAGATAAGATTGCAGATGACAGATCCATAAAGATAGCATTGAGATCTTAGATGGGCAAATCTAGGGCAGATACTGGAAGAATTCCAGATTTTTTAGTTATGTGATTACTAACTGTAAAGATACTTATAAGAAGTCAGACCATAAGCTAGGGTTATCCAATAAGGAGTATGTCTCTCACAATCACATGAAGTAAAGGGAAAGTGTAGTTACACATAGATATGTAACAGAAACCCCCAGAGCCACATTCTTACTTACAGGTTGAGCATTATCTGTTATGTAACTAGCAAATACAATGGTTTCAAGCATATGATCATGGAAACTGTTGAGCACATGATACAAATGGTTGCAAAGTCATGTGACCAGGAGCATGTAATCATGTGAATGAGTAACCTTATAAGGATAATCCTAGGCTAAGACTAAGTCCTATATATCAAAGTATTTCCCTGTACTAGATATTAGTTACATGATGTGGCAGATCTCAAATGAGATCCAGGTACCATCCCTGATAATACCTGATCTTAGAATCTAGATTAGGATCTGCATCTATGGCAGAGATCCAGATTGGATTTCCTTAGCCTTATGGTGGCCATGTTTCTTTCATATCTAAGAACCAGTGTGCTTTTCTTCCATTCTTTCATATTCTCATGGTGTGGCTTCTCTTCCATTACTGTCCCTTGATCCATGAGGCCACTGCCTCACTTCTTCATATCTGCTTCATCTATTTTCCTCCCCTTTATAATAGAGCCAGTTATGCTATTGGTGTCCATAGATAGTATAGTCTAGGGTAGGCCTCCTGTACTTGGTCTATGCACATGCACTGGCAATATATAAGGCAGGGGATGCAAGCTGGGATTTTCCCAGTCTTGCTCTCTTGACCTCTTAGCTGGTTATACAGGCTAGTCTCTACTAGTGCTGCTGGCTTCTAGTTTATACAAGAGTAGTGGTCTCATCCTTTTTCTTTTGCCTAGTTAGGGGCCACTAGCTAAAAGCCTCACCAGTTTCCCAGGATAGGATAGGAGTATCCATCAAGGAAGTTTGAGTATTAAGGCAGGACAGATAGTTGCCTGCAACATTATTAGTATATCCAACCTCAGAGTTTGTTTCTAGAGCTTTTCTTTGCTATTACCCTGAATTCTAATAGCATTCTGTATCTAGAGTTATCCTCTCTAGCTTTTCTCTACAGTCTAGCAGTATACTTAGCCTAGAAGTCCCTCTAGTATCTTAAGGATTGTTGTGGGAAACTTCCCATGCTCTGAACTCCACTCCTTGGGGAACGCCAATGGTCTCTGGACTTTCCTCTAGATCTTCTATAAGGCTTTTGTGCTAGTGGCCTCAAACTAGGCAGAGGGAAAGGATGAGTACTTTGAGGCCTTGTGTATAAACTGGAC
>JBBPJW010001525.1:0-10689 GCA_038088935.1 Pulveroboletus aff. viridisquamosus
CAACCTCCCATGCTCTCGAGTCTTCTCCGGTCCTTGGGAAACGCCAATGGTCTCTGGACTTTCCTTGATCTTCTATGAGGCTTTTGACTAGTGGCCCCTAACTAGGCAGAGGGAAAGGATGAGTCGGTGAGGTCCTGTGTATAAACTATGGCAAGCAGCAGGCGAGAGCTGAAGGGGAACCCCACTAGGGGTCAGCCCTCAGATTGAGCTAGGACTTAGCCAAAGTCACAAGAGGTCAAGACTGGAGAACCCAGCCTTGACATCCCCTGCTTATATATTGCTGGCAGTGGTGCACGGACCAGCTACAGGAGACCTACCCTAAGGAATGCTATTTATGGACACCAATAGTGTAAGTAGCTCTAACCTCTAAATAGATATAGTGGGAATGCATGGGGCATGAGGTAGGAGTGAGGCAGTGGCCTTATGGATCAAGGGATGGAGAAGAGATACGCCACACCATGAGGATGTGGGAGAATGGAAGGGAAGGCACAGGAAGAGATCTATGAAAGTAGCAAGGCCGCCTGGAGGCTGAGGAGATCCCATCTGGATCTCTGCCACAGATTAGATCTGGATCTCATCTGAGATCTGCCACATCACATGACCAATACCTGGTGCTGGAGAATACTCGTATGTTGGACTAGTAACCCTAGCCTAGGGCTTGCCTTGTATGGAAGCTCGTTTGCACGATCATGTGCAACTGATCATCTGACCAGTGCATCACATGCTCAAAGGTTCCCACGGTCACGTGCGACTGTCGTGTTAGGCTTGCGCCATAACAAGAATCTTCCCTATCACAATCTGCCAGATCTCAGATCTATATCTATGATCTTATCTGTGGCAGAGATCCCTATTCTCATGTTTAACCCTTCTCTTCCATTCCATTTCTTAATTTATAAGGCTACTGCCTTACTCCTCTATATCTGCTCCATGCCTTTCCCTTTTCTATTTAATAGTGTGCTCTTACTGCTATTGATGTCCATAGATAGTAGTAGCTTAGGGTAGGCTTAGTGTAGATGGTCTGTGCACCACCCTAGGCCATATATAAGAGGTGGGTATGGGTAGTCAAGTCTCAAGAGACTTGATCACTTTGTATCTTGCTTTAAGCACTTCTTTGAATCTCAATCCTTTTAGGATTAGATTCATAGTTGCATGGGCATGAGTCTCTTTCAAGTCCTCCTTTGAAACAGCTGTGACTAAACCGTTGCTGAGAACTCGAGTCTGATCCTAGTTGTCGTGTTTCTAAACTCAAGAGATTGGGTTTTATCTAGATCCCAATAGAACTAGGCAAAAGGATAAAGGGAGAAGGGTCTAGGACTTGTATAAAGTGCAAGGCTCAAGTGCACAAGACTGGGAAATCCCAGCTTGAGCCAGCCTCCTTTATATATGCTACAGTTATGTGCACGGACCATGTAAATGGCTCCGGCCCTAACTATGCTACAGTCAGCCGACCAATGGCAATAAAGGAGTAAGTACCATAGCAGTCCCATAAGGAAGGTGCCAGGTAATGATGTCATGGTCTAGGCTGTGATATGTGAAAGAGTGAAATGTGAAGGTGTGAAGTGTGAAGGTGTGACATTGTGAAAAGGTGAAGAGGTGAAAGTGTGAAATGTGAAAGATAAAAGGTGTCCCATGGTCATATGATGAGAAAAGTAAAAAATGATTATAATATCCTTCATTAGTCCCTCCTTGGTTGCTCCTCTTTAGAGCCTCCTCTAGGTCTTCCTTTCATGTTCCTTTCTCTCAATCATTGTCTAGATATAGCCTCTGGGATCCAGAGTTATAACAATTATGGTTCTTCCATGGCTTTATCCTGTTACAGTTTGCACTATCTTCTTGGCTAACTCCCTTTAAGCTATTTAAAACCCCTTCTTCAGTTTATGTTTCCTTTTTATTGTTGCTACTTTGTATTGGATTATATACAGTAGTTATAATAGAGTATCCAGATAAGTCAAGTCTTCTTTAAACTTGATCACTTGTAAGATTGCCTTCTTGGCTTCTCAAAGTGATCCCTTGAGTCTTAAGCCTCTCTGAGGTTCCCTCTGCTCTTGCATAGTGTTATATGCTTAGCAAACACTGACAATCTTATCATGTGATTATAAGATTTCAAGATCAAAACAAGGATAACCCTAGGTTATAGTTTGATTCTTATTCAGAGTTCCCTGCATATAAGTATTGGTTATATGATGTGGCAGATCTCAGATGAGATCTAGATTGATTATGATAACATCTGATCTAATGGATCTAGATTAGAATTAATTTGTGGCAGAGATCTAGATAGTAATCTTCTTGATCTCATAGCTGCCTGGCCATATTCATATCTGCCTTATAAGTATGCTTTCCTTTCATTCTTCCACATCCTTATGGTGTGGTACTCTTTTACATTCCTAATCCACAAGGCCACTGCCTTATTTCTATTCTCTGCTCTATGCTTCTTTATTTATTAGCTCTGTGTACTTACTGCCATTGATCAATAGTTGGTAGTTACCTTTCCTGTACATGGTCTGTGCATATCTGTAGTTAATATATAAGGGGTAGGGAGAAACTTGGAGGAACCCAGTCTTAACCACTTCTAAAACTTCTAAAACTTCTAAAACTTCTGTTAAAGCCTCTTCTTCTTTTAGAGTGGCTTGTACCCTATATGGATCAAGACTCATTCCTCTTCTTTGCCTAGTTCAGGGCTCTAGTCTGAAAAGCCCACTTGTTGTTGTTGTTTTCCCTGTCCACTCACTAGTGTTGAGTTATGTTTGGTTTGCACTCTTGGAGTACATAACACATAGCCCAGTTTAGAGATATTGTAGTATTCTATCCTTGTTGTTCTTGTCATTGCTCTTGTTATTTAGCCAAGACCATAACACTTGGTTAAGTCTCTATTACTCCTTGGGCATGTCAAGTTGCAGCAGTCCTAAAATGGTTTAGAAGTTTTTCCTTCAAAGAAGAAAAGCACAGAAAAATAAATTAGATTGTCAGGCATTATTGAGTTTCAGATGACTTTATTCATATTCACATTATTAATAAGCTTTATGTTCAAGTCATATCATTTCCAGCTGTATTAGATTCAACTTTGGCTTTATTCCTGCCCATTATTCATTTTGAACAACAGATATCATATGTCACAGTTGCCACCTCTATAATATCAAAAGAGCAATTCTAAGTATATTTCCAGATATGCAAAGCCATGATTCATCTTTTTAAAGCCTGTCCTGCATGCTACAACTGTAGATAATTGGTTACATTTAGTATATTTTCCCAAAGAAGCTTTATTGCTATTATTGTCATTAAGATGGTCATATTGGTGTTAGTTGCCCAAAACATTCCAGCCCATATATTTTCAAGCTGGCTTCTAAGCTGCAATTTAAGTTCACTTCCCCAGTGGCAAAGCAAGGTTGTATGACCTCTGCAGCATCTTGCTAAGGGATTTTTTATATAAAACATCTCAATAGCCAATGGAGCATTGATAAGGTTTTCCTTTTCATGTGTGATCAGATTTATCATACTCTTTTCAATGAACAAGATACTCCAATTTTTCTTTGCAAATATATGAATTGATAATTTAATGCACTTTTTATTCTTCTTCTTCTTTTTTCATAACAACTAGTGGATTAGATTGGATTACAGGTTATATTTTAAAAGAAGTATTATATGAATTTACCCTGGAAATGTTTATCACAGAGTATTATAGTGGACCCAGATAGAAACCAGCATAGACCTTAAAAGATATGTTCTGGTGATGAAGGCTAAGGTAAGGCTTAATAATGGTTAGCCTAAGAACAAAGAACATGGTCTAAATGTAGGATAACACCATAGGCCTCTTAGTTGGGAAGTGAAGGTGAAGCAAGGATACTAGAGCTTGCTAAGACAAAGGAATTTCTACCAATGGATATTACAGGCAAAAACAAGGGATATTTGCTGATGAGAATTGCAAATGTGATAATATTTGCCAGGATATATAGTACAAGGTAAGACTTGGGAAGATAAGAAGTAGTGTAAGGAGCAGGGGAGGTGAAGTACACTACTTTATAGTACAGGAATAAAGTTGGGACTCAGTTGAATGGATAAGCAAGATAATAGAGTGATGACTAAATAATCTGTAAGGAAATAAATGAAATGCAATAGAAGTGAACTATGTGTAATAGCCACTAACAAATGGAAGGTTCTGAAATGAAGGAAGTCTGAAGGTTCCAGAATAAACAACAAAAGACTGTATGAGACATACAAAGAACAGAAGCTAGAATGGAAGAAAGGAAAAGAAAAAAAAAGAGATTTTTATGCACTAGCTTTCTTGTGCATCTAAATTCAATGTCTGGTGTGTGACCTATATGCAACAACAATGACAAGAGGGCTTTTAAAGACTAGTGGCCCCAAACTAGGCAAGATAAAAGAAGTATGATGACATCTATTATTCTATTCTTGATATTCAAATTACCTTGGTAAATGCTTCCATTCTATCCTCAAAAACTGGTGAGGCTTTTAGCTAGTGGCTCCAAACTAGGCAATGAGAGAAAGGATAAGGTTACTACTTGTTGTATAATTCAGAAGCCAGCAGCACTAAGCTGTATAACCAGCCAAGAGGTTAAAAGAGCAAATCTAAGGAAAACTTAGCTTGTATTCCCTGCCTTATATATTGCCAGGGTCTGTGCATAGACAAAGTACAGGAGGTCTACTCTAAGATCTATTATCTATGGACACCAATAGCAGTAATCACTTAGCTATATAAATAAGAAAAGAGAAAAACATAAAGTGAAAATAAAAAGTAAGGCAGTGGCTTTATGAATTAAGAGAAGGGAATGGAAGAGAAGACCACACCATGAGAATGTGGGAGAATGGAAGGGAAGTGCATAGGATCAGAGATATGAAAGAGACATGGCAGCAGCAAGACTAAGAATGTTATAATTTATTTTTCACATTTCTTTATTTTCATCCACTTTGCACTTTTCACTTTGACTTTTCACATGTCATATCACATGACCATGGTAACCCTTACCATTTCACTCATTTCACATTTTCACTCTTTCACACCTTCACTTGTCATAGTCTGGACTGATCTGGACCATAATGTTATAACCTTGCAGTTATCATAAGATACTGCTAAGGTACTTGCTCTTTTTACACCATTGGTTGGCTTACTGTAGCATAGTTTAGGGCAGACTTAGGGACATGGTCTGTGTACCATCCTGTAGCATATATAAGGGGCTGGCTCAAGCTGGAATTTCCCAGTCTTGTGCACTTAAGCTCTAGCTTTATACAAGGCACTTGACTTTATCTTTCTCTTGCCTAGTTCTCAGTGGTCCTAGCACAAAACCACTGCTTGTTTGCACTTATCAGTTCAACATCAAGACATAAGAATAGAATGGCCAGCTGCCATTTTAAAGGAGATTTAATCTGAATCTCTGCCACAGATTAGATCCTCTATCTAGATTATGAGATCAGATGTTATTGGGGACTGTACCTGGATCTCATCTGAGATCTGCCACATCACATGACTGATACCTTGTGCAGGAAAATACTCTAATATAAAGGACTTAGCCTTAATCTAGAATTATTCTTGATAAGGCTACTTATTTACATGATCATGTGCTCCTGGTCACATGACTTTGCAACCATTCACAACATGCTCTAAAGTTTCCACAGTCATGTGCTAGAGACCATTGTGTTTACTAGATGTATAACAAGAAGAAAATAAGCCTAGACAAGAAGATTAAAATCTTAGTTATACTGCACAGAGGCTAATGCACTTAAAAACAGAAGTGGTCAAGACTGGATTGCCCCCAGTCTCTTTCTACCCCTTATATATTGCCAACTACTATTTAAAAACACCAATAACTATTATGGATCTAGATCAATAGCAAGAGGAAATTACCTTGGACAATATTCAAAACTAGAAAGAATAAAAGAATGGTAGTCTAGAAGAGGCACAAGATAACCAGGTAAACAAGTGCTCTAGACTGGAGAACCAGTCTATGCCCTTGCCTTTTTATATATTGCTATAAAGTGTGCATGGACCAGGTCATAAGAAATACATAAGATAGCTGGTATATAGAGAATAATGCTAAATAAGAAGATAGGGCAAAGAGAAACTAAATAGAAACTGATGGCAAATAGAGAGTAATTAGTAAAAGAAAGGCAAAGGTAAGGTATAATATCAGAGGGCTAGGCTATAATATTAGAGAAAGTCTAGACTATATTAAGGTAAAAGGCTATGCTATTTGAGATGCAAAGGCTAGACCAGGCTAGACCTAACCACATAGCATGATAAGATATAAGATAAGATAAGATTAAAGAAAGCAGTCAAAGATAGTAAATAGTAAAAAAAACTTAGCTTAGAGTAAAAATGAAAAATAACCCCTAGCTAAGTAGTGCCAATATATAACAATAGCAGTAAGTGCATATTTACATAACTAAAGGGAAGCATAGGGCAAAAGATAGAAGTAAGGAAGTGGCCTCATGGATTAAGAGAAAAGAAAGAGAAGTCATTTCATGAAAATATGGGAAAATGAAAGGAAAATGCAGGAACAGTCATTATAAAAGTGGTAAGGCAGCCATAAGGCCAAGAAAATTCATCTGGATTTCTGTCACAGATCAGATTCTAATTTAGATTAATAGTTAAGATCTAGATCTCATCTTAAAATCTGCCACATTATAAGGCTATTGCCATGCATAGGGAAAATGCTCTAATAAAAAACCAAATCTAAGCCTAGAATTATCCTTGTTTTGGCAGGCAAGTCTTATGGTTATATAACAAGACCATTAGTATTTGCTAAGCACATAACAGAGATTATAATATTACTTGTTGTGAGACAACCTCTGACCCACGCTCTCGAACGTCTCTGGTCCTTGGGGAACGCCAATGGTCTCTGGACTTCCTTCTAGATCTTCTATAGGGCTTTTGACTAGTGGCCCCTAACTAGGCAAAAGGGAAAGGATGAGTCAGTGAGGCCTTGTGTGTAAACTGGAGCTGCTAGCTGATGAGAGCTGAAGAGGAACCCCACTAGGGGTCGGCCCTCAGATCAGGCTAGGACTAAGCTGAAGTCACAAGAGGTCAAGACTGGAGAACCCAGCCTTGACATCCCCTGCTTATATATTGCTGGTAACTATGCACGGACCAGCTACAGGAGACCTACCCTAGAGTAAGCTATCTATGGGCACCAATAGCATAAGGTGCTCGTGACTAAGGAATAGATACTCGAGAGGAATGCATGGATCGGATATGAAGAGTGAGGCAGTGGCCTCGCAGATCAGGAATGGAAGAGAAGAGAACCACACCATGAGGATGTGGGAGAATGGAAGGGAAGCATCGATGGAGATCTATGAATAAGGCATGGCCGCCTTGAGGCCGAGGAGATCCCATCTGGGTCTCTGCCACAGATTAGATCTGGATCTCATCTAGAGATCTGCCACATCACGTGACCAATACCTGATGCCGGGGAATACTCGTAGAAGGACTAGTAACCCTAGCCTAGGGCTTGCCTTATATGGAAGCTCGTTCGCACGATCACGTGCAACTGATCATCTGACCAGCGCATCACATGCTCAAAGGTTCCCACGGTCATGTGTGACCATTGTGTTAGGCTTGCACCGTAACAATAAGGAACTGGAAACCAACCCAAAACCAGGCAGGTAGGGAAAGTAAAACATAGAAAAGTGTCTTATAGATCAAGGAAGCTGGGTTAAAAAATACCATATCAAAGAAGGCAGATATTACAAGTACTCAAGTTTAAAGACTTGAAATACCCAGATACCCTATTCTATCTATAGTATACAAGCCACAACAAGTAACTATAGTAAGGTAAACAATAATAATAGAAGTAACAAGAATAAAGAAAAAGCTATTATACTATTAAACTCTGGATTATACTCTGGGAAAACTTTAAATAACTCTAGAGTAGTAAATCAAATAGGGCTTGACTTTACCTTATGTAATAAACCCTTGCACTAGTTTGGTGCCCCAATTTTAGAAGGGGTAGAGGTATATTAATGATACAGTACAAGTTATCAAGACTTGAAATTAGAGATATAAGAACAGCTAGTCCACTTATAAAAGAAGGCAGGGATTTAGAGAGGTAAGGACATCAAGTTTTGTTGATATTCAAACTAAGATTCTACAGACAGAAGTACCTATGCTTAAATACTTTGAAGGAGAGAATTATCTAAGGAGGGAAATGAAGGTATGATAGGAGTTGTCTAAGAAGTAAAAACAGATGACAATGCATCTTAAATATGAATGAAGATGTTAGGGTAAAACTGACATATGACAGCAGGTATTATGGCTTTGATTAATGTCAAGCAAAGCTAGCAAGAACAAAAATGGGGCACAAGAAAACCAATTCAACTAGAGTAAGCAAAGAGAGTAAAGCTTGAAATGAAATCTTATAGACTAAGGGAGGTAGCTTGGAGGAACATTAAATTAAAGGAGGCATTATGATTTACTTTCACTTTCACTCTATACTATGCTATATTTCCTATTTAGCTGCGCTTTAGCCCCTTTTTCTATGCACTATTTTCTTATTTAGCTAACTCATGTTGAAACATGACTATTATATTGGCTAAACAATAAGGGGCTAAAGGCTTGGGCTGGCACTAATGGGTATAGTCTGGGCTTGTGCTAGAGGTCTTTGAATTAGAGGCCAGAGAACTAGACAAGTGTTATGCACTCAGCAGAACACTATGGTCTTCTCACATGACTGTAAGACTCACTTGCCAAAACAAGGTTAATCCTAGGCAAAGGTTTGACTCTTATATTAGAGTATTCTCCAACATATGGTGATAGTCATGTGATATGGCAGATCTCAGATGAAATCTAGATTGTGATACTGATGACATCTGATCTGTGGCAGAGATATAGATAGATCTCCTTGGCCTTATGGTTGCCAGGCCACTTTTATATCTGCTATCTCTATGTCTTCTCTTTTATTCTCCCATATTCTCATGAATATGGTTCTTTTTTATATTCCTTAATCTGCAAGGCCATTGCCTTATTCCTATCCCTTACCCTATGTCTGCTTATCTATCAGCTCTGAATACTTACTGCCATTGGTTCATAGATAATAGTTACTATTCCTATATATAATCTATGCACAACTGTCATGAATATATAAGGGGTAGGTTGAGACTTGGGGATTCCCCAGTCTTGATTACCTGTTCATAACTCCCCTTTTCCCTTATACTCTGATGTGCAAGTACTGTAGCCTTCAAGCTGGAGTCCTTCTTTTCCTCTCAAGATTCACAAGCCTAGTTCTGGGGCCACTAGTCTTAAAAGCCCCCTTGTTGGTTTAGTACAACTGTCACTCACTAGTCTATGTTGTTGTTTGGATTGCACTTAGCATAATGCATAACAACAAGAGAATAAATGAAAAAAAGTCAAGAACTTATATAAAGTACAAGGCTCAAGTATACAAGACTGGGAGAATTCAAGCTTGGACTTGGCCCTTTATATATGCTACAGAATGGTGTACAGACCATGTAAGTCTGGCCTACCCTAAACTATTGTACAGTAAGCTATCCAATGGCATAAAGAGAGTAGAAATCTAGAAATATATGAGGCCAGCAGTAATATTAAGATCTAGAAGGTTCTAGACTTGTGATATGTGAAGGAGTGACAATGTGAAAATGTGACATGTGACAAAGTAAAGAAGTGAAGTGGTAGGATTTATCAGGGTCATATAATGTAACAATATAAAGAGTTAGAGGAAAAATAAAAAGGATAAGAAAATAAAAAAATATGCATTATAATACATGTAGGCCTCATGGCCTGGTCCATGCACCTTAGCTAATAATATATAAAAGCAAGGCATTAGACTGGATTTTTTCAGTCTAAAGCACTTGTTATTGCTATCTCTTTTTCTCTTTTATGTGATCTGCTTGTATAGGCACCTCTTAGAGCTATTTCTGGTCTTTGGATTGAGTTCATAACAGGAGACAGTATTATGTAAGGCCTGGGAAGGGACTAGCATGGATCTTGTGGACTAAGACTAGGGGAAAGGCTTGACACTGGTTAGCCTAGGGATAAAAAGGATATAATGCAAATATAGGATAGTACCAGGTATTAAAAACTTAACCTATAAAAAGGAAGCCATCTTGAGAGGTGCCCACAAAGAAAAAAAGCCAACAATGAAACAAGTGCTTTAAATTAAGGAAACCCAGTTTATATTCTTGCCCTTATATATTACTAGTCATGAGGTATACATGTGGTAGCTCATATAATACTAACTAAAGATTGAGGATATAAGGTAATACATGCTGGCCAAACTAAAGGTGATCTAAATAAGATAAAATAAGGAAATAGGGGCTAAAAGTGGTGAGCTTATAACACTGAAGACCTTTTAGTGAAGTTTGAAGGTAAAATAAGGATACAGGGCTTATTAAGACAATGGAGTTTACCAGGCAAATAGTACAAGGTAACTGAGTGAATTGCAAGAACTTATGAATATGGAATGAGACAACAAGGTAGAAGTAGTGTGAGAAGTAAGGAGATAAAGTATGCTACTTTATAGTACAAGAATAAGATTGGAACTTAGTTGAATGAGTTAGAGTTGGTAACTAAGTACTATGTGTAGAAATAAATGGAATGCAAAGAAAGTGGTTTATAAGTAATAGCTGCTTACTAAAGGAACATTCTAAAACAGATAAAGTCTGAAGGTTCCAGAACATAACAAGAAAGTCTTTAGAATACATAAAGAGTAGAAGCTAAAATGA
>JBBPJW010001526.1:0-10678 GCA_038088935.1 Pulveroboletus aff. viridisquamosus
GGATGATAGGCTGTGGAGAGCTTTGAAGAAATGTGGAGAGCAACTTGAAGTTACTTGGTAAACTCATATATGAATTGTGGTCCCCTATTTGAAACCAAAGAACTAGGGAGGCCATGACATGACCAAACATGGTCTCTGAAAAGTTCTGCTAAACCAAGAGAAGAAAGAGAGGAGGAACAAGGAATAAAAACCACTTCTTTAGAAAATCTGTCCACCATCACCATAATACTATCTTTTCCTTGCACCAGTGGTAATCCTGTTATCAAATCCACTGAAAGATCCTTTCAAGGAGTAATGGCTATGGGAAGTGGCAATAAAGGGGATGTTTTTTCTGCCCCATTTGCCATAGAACATGTAGGACAATGCTTAATAAAAATGGCAATATCATCCTTCATAGAAGGCCAATAATAGTATTGGGTAAGAAGTTGAAAAGTTCAGTTAAGTCCAAAATAACCACCCAGCAGAGAAGAATGGCTTATGTGAAGTAATTGGGATCTCAGGATTAATGGAACAAACACCTGATTCCATGAATTTTTAAAAACTTGGTAATTTTCATCATAATACCAAGCAGGGGAAAGAGAGAGACCCTGAGAAGTGGCAACAACAGAGGAAAAGAAGGGAGAAGAAATGTCAATGGTATGGGCAAAAAGATAAGGGGGAAGCAAAACAATATCTTTATTGAGGTTTAGGGGGAAATAATGGTCCAGTTGATGTGACAGAATCTGCACAACCATTAGAAGTACCAGGTTTGTAAACAAAGACATGATTGAATTCAGAAAGAAAAGCCTGCCACTGTGATTGATAAGGTGACAGGTCCTGCAGTTTCCTCCAGTACTCCAAATTCTTATGATCTGTCCAAATTTCAAACTGAGACCTGCCAATCACATAGTGCTGCCATGCTTTTAAGGCATGAATGACAGTGAGTAATTCTTTGTTATAAATGGGGTAATTGATCTCAGCAGGAAGAAAGGCTTTGGACATATATGTGGCAGGATGCCAGGACCCATCAGTAAGCTGAAAAGAAAGGACTGCTTCCATTGCTGTTTGAAAAGCATCTGTTTCAACATGAATTGGGCAAGAGGAATCAGAGTAAATCAAAAGAGAGTCAGAGGAAAGAAGATGTTTCAGGGTATTGAAAGCCCAGGTGCATTCATCAGTCCAGCAGAACAGAATCATTTTCCTTGTAAGGGCATGAAGTGGACAAGCAATAACTGCAAAGTTGGGGACAAAATGATGATAATAATTAGCAAGTCCTAAAAAGGATTGCACTTGTTTAACCATGCATGGGGTGGGCCAATCTGTAATTGCTTTGATCTTGTTGAGTTGCATTCACACCCCCTTTTTAGAAATGACCATTCTCAAATAGTCCACCTTTTCTTGAGCAAAATGGCACTTGAAGGGTTTAAAAAATAGATCATGATTGTGTAGTCTGTGAAGCACTTCCTGAACTGTAACAAAGTGCTTGGCTTTAGATTTGTTCTTCATGAAAATGATAATGTCATCAATATAAATAAGCACTTCAGCCCACATATTTGCAAAAATGTCATTTACCATATTTTGAAAAGTGCCTGGTAAATTGCGCATTCCAAAATACATTACCAATGGCTCATAAGCTCTTAAAGGGGTAGTGAATGCCCCCTTCCATTCATTGCCTTCCTTGATATGAATGTTGTTATACCCCCATTACAAATCAAGGGTTGTGAAAAGGGAAGTTCCTTGTAGTCTGTCAATTAATATGGAAATTAAATGTAATGGATAACTGTTCTTTATGGTGGCATCATTGAAATACTGATAATCAATTACCATCTGCTTTCCACCATCCTTTTTTCCAATAAAGAACACTGGCAAAGTTTAAGGAGACTATGAGGGTCAAATATATCCTTTTGCTGTTTTCTTGGCAATGAATTCATGAACTTCCTGTAATTCTGCATCAGCTAATGGAATAATCCTACCCTTTTTGGGTATGAAGTCTTCTTTCAAATCTACTGCATGATCCCATGGCTTTCTAGTGGGCATGCACTCTGATTGTTTTTGGAAGAACACAGATAAATAATCCCATACTTTCCTTGGTAATTCTTTTTATAAGTTGTTATTTTTCATGAGATTGATATTGTACACATGACAACTGCTAGAACATGAAGGAAATTCAATAGTTTTCTGGACCCAATCAATATTCAGATTATGATGTTTGAACCAATCATATCCAATTAACAGATTCAAAGACCCAAAATGTGATACCATCACATTAATGCATTTCCTTGAGTCCTGTCAGTGTTAAATACTATAAGGGACTAATCCATGGATTTTTCATATAGTCCATATTACCAGACATACTTTTGATCTATAAATGTTAGTAATGCCCCTGAGTCTAGTATCACATTAGTTAGACCACAAGTCTTTCCTTTTAGCCCTTTCACTCCTCTTACTTCTCCTATTATTTTTACTTCTACCTTTAACTTATCTCATTCAGTCCTATTGAAGACTACATCTAGGCTATGTTTTTCTTTTTCATAATCTGAATACAAGTGACCATTAGTTTGGCAGGTGGAAGGAATTAAGCACCCATTTGCTGGGGCCATGCTCGAATGAGATGCCTTCCCAGCATAAAATGTAAATATATTTATATTTGCCTGAAGGCCACTTGGTACAAACTTTGAAAAAGAAGATTGAACAGAAAGTACACTACCTAGTTTGATGCACTCCCTTGACCTTTTCCCTGCTTTGCTTCATTTTCAAATACATCTTTAAAATAGGTATGAGCCTTTTCCATCAATTCCCATGAAGCAGCTGGGATTTCTTGAAATCTGGCAGTGTCTGCCATATTATAAACCAGGCCTATAGCATCTGATTCTGCTAAACACCAGCTGTTTTCATCAGGAGCTGAAAATTCTTCAAATCTAATCAGCTGCACTTGTTGCTGCCACTATTGTGAAGGCTGTGGCAGCCTAGAAGGGAAATAAGGGGGTATCATTGTTCTTGCCAGGTTTTGGGGTGCCTGACAATCTCTCACAATATGGCCTGGATGGCTGCAATTGAAGCATGTGATGGTGGGCCTCACAGGCTGAGCATCTTGTCTATTGACTTCCATGGGCATGCCTCTTCCAGGCTGCAAGCTCACTAAAGTGAAATGGGGAGGAGCAGGACAAGGAGAATAAGGAGGTTGAAAGCAGGGTTGAAATGAAGGATAAGGAGCTTGGTCTTGTGCCCTAAAAGAGGGTCTCTCTACCATCATCTTTTTGAAGGTTTGTCCTACCTGTCTAAAACAAGCAAACATATTCAGGTACTGCCCATTGTTGCCTCCTTGTAGGGCTATCTGTGAATAAATCTGGTAATTCACTGCTTGCTTCAACAATTCTACTTCATGGTGGTCATCTATGTTGGCTTCCTTCCTAAGCAGGTTGAACTTGTTCAAGAAGTCATCTATCTTCTTGCCTTGTTGCCTCAGTGCCTGCAGTTCCCTGAGACTTTGATGCACCAACTCCTCTATTCAAAAGTGGCCTTTGATTTTTTGTTGGAGATCCAACCATATTGGCCACATGGTCTCTCCTAATGTCCATCCCATATCCTGGCCATTTTCCAGATATGTTCATCTTCCAATTCATTGTACTCCATTAGCATGATAGTGGTGAAATCATCTGCTGCTCCCTTTATTTGCAAAAGAACTGCTATCACCCTAAGGTGATTGTTCTTCCACTCTTGTTCTCTTATCCAAACCCACAATGAAATCCACCATTGTTTCCACTTTCTTCTATCTCTGTCCCAATTCCCCAGGTTGGCAACCTTCCTTGTTATGTTGTTTCATGTCCAGAGGGATAGCTCCCCCATCTGCTCAATAAGAGCCATAATGTTAGTGCCTTCAGCAGCCATACCTCATTCTTGGAACTGCCTTAATTAACTTTTCTGCTGGCCTAAGAGTTCTGAGATGCTGCAAAGCAAACTTCCAATTTCTTCCTAACTTTTCCTTTCTGTCCTGCTCTATCATGTCCAATCTCTTCTTCAAAAGATAAGCAATGAGAACATTGCAATGTCTTGCTACCTCAAATTTCCTTTTTATCAACTTCCTTTCTACTTCATTCTCCCAGTGGCAATGACACTTCCTACTTGTCTTCTTGATTAGTTTTTGTACTTGTAACTCTGTCTGAACTGCCAAGTAATTCTCTTTGTCAATTTGATCTGCTAGTCATGCCCAAAAATGGCTAAACTTCATCAACTTTCTCTCTCCTTGCTGCAAGAGTGACTTCTTCTGAAAAATAAAACAACAAGGGATGATGGTAAAGGGGATGTAAAGTAGTCTTGAGCAAGTGTTATGCACTGTGAGATCACAGTGCCACAGGCTCACAAGAAAAGAGTTTTTTGACAAGGGGAGTTCTCAAGTTAACACAAGTATAGCACAAGTGCTCAAAACTGGAGTCTTGAGATGCTAAGGCTATAGTATTTATACTACAGCACACTGTGCACAGACCAAGTTCCTGATGGGAATGTTCCCATGCATGAGGCATGGAGATCAAAAAGAAGAGAAGCCACCTGAGAGTCATTAAGGATCTAGCTTTTCAGAATAAAAGAGAAGAAGCAGAAATGAAAAGAAGCACAGGGTTCTAAAGGCATGAGGCTAGCCCTATGCCCTGGATTGTGTGACCTGTCATGTGCCCTGATAAGATAAAAGATTAGATAACCATGTGATAAAGATAAGATAAGATCATGTGATTGAAAAAAGAAAAATGCATCATAACAGTGGCAAGGTAGGCCATATATCACATGATTGCAGGGCCCTCTATAATCCTGCTAGAACAATGATACCCCCACATTTCCCTTGACAACAGCCTTAGCTGAGTCAGCAGAGGCAACAACAAGTTCAGCCAATTAGATTTGGCAAGTTTTCACCACCAGATGAAAATGGTTGGTGCATGGCCAAATCAGAGGCCATAGAACTGGTCTACAATATAATAAATGCAGCTTGATTCCAGGAAATTCCAGCAGCATCATGGGTTTAATAGAAAAGGCACAAGCTTATTTTAAGGATGTTTTTGAGACAGAGGCCTGTTGGCAGGTGGGAAAAGGCAAGGGGGATGCAGGAAACTAGATACTGTGTCTTCTAAAGTTTTTTCTTTTTTGAAATATGTACCAACATGCCTTTGGGCATTAATTGATTGTTTTTATGCCAGAAAGGCATCTCAATTGAGTGTGGCCCCAGTTGAAGGGTAATTAATTTCTTCCTCAAGAATACTAATAATTATTTGCATTTAGATTTTGAGTTTGAAAAAGAAAGCCTAGACAAAATTTTCAATAGAACTAAATAAGACAAGTTAAAAATTGGGACAAAAGTATTAGAAGAAACTCATGGCAAAAAAGGGCTGCAAATTACTAACTGTGGTTTTATTGATAAAATCATTGATTTAGATGCCTTACTAATATTCATTGATCAGATATATGTGTGAAAGCATGATTTATATGAAAGATCAATGGGAAGGTCACTAACAGTATTTAATGCTAACAAAATACAGGGAACAATAGGGAAGATTACTACCTATGTGGTTATATATCTCTTTATTAAGAATAAACTCAGAAAATGGTATCAAGACAAAACCATTTCCATGATATCAAGTTTGGGATCTATAAATTTACTAATTGGGTATAATTGGTTTAAATGTCATAATCCTGATATAAATTGGGTCCAAAAAACAATTTGCTTTTCAAATTTTCAAGTCAACTATTAATCTGTCAATATTAACACAGTAACCAATGAGAAACTAAAGAAGAAACTTTCTTCTGAAGTTTAATCCTTCTTATTAGTATTTTCTCAACAGTAATCAGAGTGCATGCCAGTGCAAAAGCCTTGGAATCATGCAGTTGATTTAAAACCCAACTTTGTTCCAAAGAAAGGTTGTATTATTCCTATCAGAGACCAGGCCAACAGCAGGCCTGTATGAACACATACTTACATTTGGTTACTACAAATTTCCTTTTTTGGACCACCATTACATTGACAGAATGGCTCCTTCCCACTCTTTCCAGTCCAATACCATTAACTGGAGGTAAGCCAACACTTACTACCAACAATAAATATACTGTACTCATCTCATGTAAAGGCTAATTGCCTAAATCTACAGATACATGAATATATCAGTCCAATACCATTGAATGGAGGTTAATTGCCTAAACCACAGACTTGCATATCTTTCTAACAGGTTATAAGCCCTGTATAGTGCAATGTCCTGTGATCCAACAGGCAGCAAACAACCCACCCACAGTAAGGTAGTAGAAAGACTCAGACCTGCAGTCTTTCCAAGAGATGAAACCACCATCACTTCCAGTACACTCACTGGTTATCCACATTCTTCACAACAATACAGACCATTATTCCAATACTTCCTGGATAAACCATCAGACTCTGAGGATAAAACCCACTTTATCCTCAAATGGAGCATTGACCCATCAAAATATACCCACCTATTCTGTCTCAAGCTGAAACTAACTGAGACTAATTATACCACATGGAAAGGAATCATACAACATGCCCTAAAGACTATTAAACTCCATGATTATCTTAACCCCCAGTTCACCAAACCACCTGGACTCACCCAAGAAACCTGATAGCACCCTGCTTGCTGGCAGAAAGCCAACCTACTTGTTAGCTCAATACTTACAGCAACAATGGCAGAGGAAGTACAGAGCCAACTAGGACACTTATCCACAGCAGCAAAGATCTGAACTGGAACATACCAACTATAATGCAGGTACTACTGCCATAGACTAGAACATGTCCATAACACTACTACCCACTACATGGATGGAGAGGACATAGCAGCACACATTGCAAAAATAAAGTCATACTGCTACAATCTCATTCTAATAAATAAGGATATTGATAACTGCTTATTTGCCTGTTTTCTACACATTTCCATGCCAAACACATGGAACTATGTTTTTGCTGGCCTACTGGCATGTTACACCTTATCTGAAGTTAAACACTACATCTGGGAAGAACATGGAGTATATACCAGCCAGAACACTAAATCCAGTTTCCAAGCCACCCACTCCAGACCAAACAAAAGTGAATGTAGCTGTAAACCTGTTCCTGGCCAACCATACTGCAACAACTGTGAAATATCTGGACCAAGGACTGCTGGTCAAAAGGAGGAAATAAGCATCAGAAGCAGAAGCAGAAGCAAAAGAAAAAAAAAGTTAAAAAATCCAAAAGATCCAAAAGAGAAAAGGCAAAAAACAGTATCAAATCCAAATCAAAAGGCAAAAGAGCAAATCAAGCCATGGATAACTCCAAGAAAAATGAAAATGAATCAGACAACTCACTAGATTCAGACCCTGTTAGCTACTCTGTCAACAACTCCATTCATTCCTGTTTCAGCTGGATACTGAATAGTGGATTAATCAATCATATATGCAATGAATGCACAGCATTTAGCACATTTACCCTGTCCACTGACTCAATCAAGGGCATTGTCAAAAACAGCCCACAACTCCAGGTACTTGGCACTGGCACCATTCTAGTAACAACAACAATTAAATGCAAATGTGATTGTATCATTAAACTAACCAATATGAGCTATTGCCCAAATGCCCAAGATAATTTGATGTCTGAAAGCTGAATGGACTGGAGAGGTCTGAAAATAACCAAACAAAATGGCCACTTTACCATTACAAACCCAGATAATAAAGTTGTTCTAGAAGGCCAACTATATAAAAACCTATATGAGATCAACAGTGCCATTGTCCCCTCTAATACCCATTACAACACCACCTTTACCACCCAATCTTCATTCAATCTTGACCTATGGCATGCCTGTCTGGGTCACATCAGCCTAAAAAGAATAAGATATGTAAAAGGAAAGCACCACCAGGCACCATTCCCCAATATCCTAGCAAATCAAGCCAAAAAGACCATTGAGTGACTTCACATAAACATACAAGGCCCCTTTGACATGTTTATCCAGGGCTTTACATATACTCTAGCCATTGTCAATAACTATAGTAGAAAAGAGTGGAAGGAATATTTCCACAACAAGAGTGAAGCACCCCACCTTATTAAAGTCCTTGTTTAATGACTTGAGATCCTCACAAAACACCAGGTAAAGTCTATTCACTCCAATCAATGAGGCAAATTCATAAACACTGGTTTACAGAAGTATCTTATGGAAAAAGGAATTACTCATGAGACATTAGCCCCCCACACTTCATAGCAAAACAGTGTTGCAGAATGCTTCAATCAACCTACCCATAAAAGCATTCTTGTAATGCTGCAGGACTTGGGACTATTCAAAGGCTTCTGGCCAGAGGCACATGAATATGCCAATTATGTCTGCAACCACTGCCCCACTTATGCACTAGTGTAATCAATACCAAACAAAACCTTCTATGGAAGAAATCCAAGTGTAAAAACACTTCATGTTTTTGATTCTTGCTGCCATGTCCACATACCACCTGAACACCACCAGAAACTCAATGCACACTCAATAAATGGAATCCTATGTGGCTTCAAACATGAATCCAAAGTCTACAAGGTATGGCTCCCCTTTAAACACCAATTTATTGCATTTTATGATATCATTGCCTATAAGAAGGTTATTAACCAGCCAGACAATGATAAAGGAGCCTCCAACCACAGTCACAGCCCCCCCATTAACACTCAAATCCAGGGGTATCCAACCAATTCTCCAACATTACTCCAACTAAGAAAGTGACTCAAACCATCTCTATAATCATGCTGCCCAGCAATGACACTGCCACCACACCTTCTGGCCCACTCCAATGTTCTGAGCAAGTCACTTGCCAACCTGGAGAAAAGAAGCAGCAGATAGGCAGAAAGCAGAAGAGGAAAAGAAGAGGACAGACCAAGAGACACAGTGAAAACAGACAGGTCCAGGGTATACTACTGAGGAATTAACAACAGATCAGATTGCACAAATGGCCTATCTTGCAACCCTTGAAAAGAAAACACCATGAAATATCCAAGAAGCCACATCAAGCCCTGATGCTAATGAATGGTGAAAAGCAATGCATAAGGAATTTAAGTTACTACAGAAACACAGAACATGGGAACTAGTCAACAAATTAAAAAATTGCAAGATTATTGGATAATAATGAACATATATGATCAAACAGGGATCTAATGGAGAAATAACATACTACAAAGCATGCCTTATTGCCCAAGGCTATTTACAAATCCCTGGTATCAACTATAGTAACACATTCTCCCTGACTATCTGCCTTGATTCACTATGCACCATCCTATACTATGCAGCTGCACATAAATGGCACTGAGGACAAGATGATATTACTGGAGCTTTTCTACACAGCAAAATCAACCATGAGATCTACATGCTCCAACCTAAAGGCTTCAAAGATGGCATAGACAGGATAGCTTGACTATTACTTAGCCTATACAGTATCAAACAAGGCTCTTATCTATGGAACCAACATATGAATCAAAAGCTAATAACAAATGACTTCATCTGCACCCACTCTGACTATGCTGTATATATGTGAGAAACAGAAAAAGAAAAAGCAATTATTGTGATTTACATAAACAATGCCCTTACCATTGCCAGCTCTAGGAAAATGCTTGCAAATACCTGCTTCCTCCTTTACCACCTATTCAAGATAAAAGAAGAAGAACCTGATTGGCTCATGAGATTCTGCATTATTGACAATTGCCACAGTCATACCATCATCATATCACAAATGCAATACATTAACACTCTCCTTGCATAACACTGAATGGCTGACAGCACACCATTTTCCACTTCCATAAAGCAAGGACTCATTCTCTTGAAGAAAAACAGTCCACAGTCAGACAAGGAGAAGGACAAGATGGTCAAATACTCATACCAAGAGGTACTTGGCAGGCTCACATGGCTTTTCATTGTATTATGCCCTAACATTGCATTTATAGTCAGCCAACTTGGCTAATATTGTTACAGGTGCTCTACCCATCCTGACCTTGATACTTGAGCTACCATGATAAATGCTTTTATCCTTGAACTGTAAGCAGGGCTTTTGTGCTAGTGGCCCCTAACTAGGCTGCTAAAGTAATAAGAGAAGATATGGTGGTCCTATATAAAGCCTAAGCACAGCAACCAGAGAAGCCCCTGCCAGAAGAGAGCTCAATAGGATTCTGTCTTGAAACAGCAAAGAGATCTAGTGGGCTACTTGTATAATCCCACAGGTAATTAGCCTAAAGGACAAGTAGAGCAAGACTGGAGAAATCCAGCTTGCACTTCCTGCCTTATATATTACCAGGATCTGCACACAGACCAAGTACAGGGAGCCTACCCTAATGACTACTATCTATGGACACCAATAGCAGTAAGGCCTCTATTAAATAGATAAGGGGAAAGCATGAGGTGGGAATGAGGAGTGAGGCAGTGGCCTTATGGATCAAGGGAATAGAATGGAAGAGGAACCACACCATGAGGATATGGAAGAATGAAAGCACACAGTGTTACGGCTCAAGCCTAACACGACAGTCGCACGTGACCATGGGAACTGTAGAGCACGAGATGCGCTGGTCATGTGATCAGTTGCACGTGATCGTGCGAACGAGTTGCCATATAAGGCAAACCCTAGGCTAAGGCTAAGTCCTTATATCAGAGTATTCCCTGCACAAGGTATTGGTCACATGATGTGGCAGATCTCAGATGAGATCCAGATCTTCCGATGATAT
>JBBPJW010001527.1:0-10662 GCA_038088935.1 Pulveroboletus aff. viridisquamosus
CTAATGTCATATCTTACCTTTGCCTTGCTTTCTTTTACTAATTACTCCCTATTTGCCATTGATTCCTATTTAGTTTCCCTTTGCCCTATTTCCTTATTTAGCATTGTTCTCTGTATACCAGCTACCTTATGTACTTCTTATGGCCTGGTCCATGCACATTTTGTAGCAATATATAAAGGGGCAAGGGCATAGACTGGTTTTCCAGTCTAGAGCACTTGTTTACTTGCTTACCTTGTTTCCTAGTGCCTTTTCTAGGCTGCCATTCTTTTGTCTCCCCAGTATTGGGCACACCCCAAGGTGGTTTCCTCTTGCTGTTGGTCTAGATCCATAATAGCAAGCAGGTAATGGATAAGTAGTTGAAGATGAATTGCCTGTAGAAGTTAGCAAAACTTAGAAAAGAATGGATATCTTTGACTTTCTTGGAGGTGGGCCAGTTGACAATGCCATCTAGTTTGATGGAGTTCATGGTGAGTTTACCAGAGTAAATCACCATGCCAAAATATTCAACCTTTATAAAGGCAAAGGTACATTTCTCCAGTTTTGGATAAAGGTTAAGGTCCACCATTTATTGAAGGATATGAAAGATGTAGAGTCTATGGGTGTTAGCATCAGGGAAGGAGATAAAAAGGTCATCCATATAAATGACAAGCCATTTTTCTGTGATTATATCATGGAAAGAATTATTCATGAAACATTGAAATGTGGCTGGTAAGTTGTTTAAATCAAAGAACATCACCATGGGTTCAAAGAGACCTTTGTGAGTAATAAAGACCACTTTTCATTAATGTCTGTCTTTGATATGGATGTTGCTATAACCCCATTATATGTCAAACTTGGTAAAAAGTTTCACTTCATGAAATTTATCAATGAGATCAAAGAAAAGGGAGAGGGAGTAGATATCTCAGATGGTATATGTTATGCATGCTGAGATCAACATGTAACTAACTCACAAAGAAAAGAAAATGGAATAAGGGAAGCTACAAGTTAACACAAGTAGTAATATAAGTGCTAAAGCTGGGGATTTGAGATGCTAAAGCTACAGTACTTATTGTTATACATGACAAGGTTGATGTGCCACAAACTCAACAAAGAAAAAGAAGAGCAAAAGGAGCTTCAGAGTTAACACAAGTAATAGTACAAGTGCTCAAAGCTGGGACTTTAAGATGCTATAGCTATAGTTTATATAGGCTACAGTAAGATGCACAGATCATGTCCCTAATGGAAATGTTCCCATACATGAGGCATGGAGATTAAAAGGAAAAGAAGCATTTATGGAAACTATCAAAGGTCCAGCTTTTAAAATGAAAGAGAAGAAAAGAAGAAAATAAAATAAAATAAATCCTATAGGATTTGAAAGCATGAGGCTAACCCTAAGCTCTAGGTCAGGTAGGTCAGGTGACCTGTCACATGCCCCGATAAGATAAAAGATTAGATAACCATGTGAGAAAGATAAAATAAGGTTATGTGATTGAAAAATGAAAAAAACATGTCATAATATGATCTTCTTTTTAGCTCTCAGATTTCAGACAAGAGAACTACAACAGTGCTTCATAGGTAAAAGTGTCATAGAGGCAAAAAAAATAGGTGAAATCTGAAGGATCAATGGAAAAGAGACAGCAAGGAGCAAAGGAATAAAGTTTATAAAACTTAGCAACAAGCTCCAGAGCATTAGCAATGTTAGTAGCAGTTTTCCAGGTACAATTCTCCTGTAAATATCCTTTCTAATAAACTAAATACTTCAATTTTCCTCAATGTAGCAAAAATTGACAATAGCTTCCACTTCATACTCTAAATGTTCTTCTTCAGTGACTATAATAGGATTAGAAGTAATCACTTCTTGATTATCTAGTGATTTGAGCAATTTTTTTACTTGACTGATATTTACAACCAGATGAATTTTCATAGTCTGTGGAAGTTGAAGGTGGACCACATTGGAAAGGACATCTAAAATGTGAAAAGGTTCTATCCAGCATTGTGTGAGCTTTTTGTAGGGGAAAGGAAGCAAGAGATTTTTTGTTAATAACATAATAGAATCTTTAGGATGGTAAATGTCATAAAACAGTTTTGTATTGTGTGCAAGCATGGAAGAGTGTGCCTTTTCTAACAAATCATTAATGACAAAGAATAATTTGTCAAGTTAACCAGCAAAGACAAAAGAATGCTGTGAGGCTTCAAATCCCAACCATGGAGGGAATTATTTAGTGATGGCAAAGAGAGATGTTTTGATAACGGAGGAGAAAGAGTTATTATAATGAAACTCTGCCAACTTAATCCATTTGACCCAGTCCAGCTGTTTTTTTGATAATAAATGTCCTCAAGTATTTTTCCAATTCCTGATTGATTTATTCTATTTGACCATTCATCTGAGAATGATAGACTGTTGACACTTTTGAAGAAATTTTCAGTGCCTGGTTGAGCTCTGAAGTAAACTCTGAGACAAATTGTGGTCTTCTGTTCAAAACAATGGAGTAAGAGAGGCCATGATGTGATCAAATGTGATCTCTGAAAAGTTCTGCTAAAGAAAGAGAAGAAAGAGAAGAAAAACAAGGAGTAAACACCACTTTTAAAAAAGATCTATTTACTATAAACAAAATGGCATTCTTTCCTGACACCATTGATGATCCAGTGACCAGATTAACTGATATATCCTTCCAAGGAGTAGATGCTGCTGGAGGAGGTCAAATGAAAGCAGCTGTTTCCTGTTTAGAGGTTATTGCATATATTGGACATTTGCAAATAAATTCTTCAAGATCCTCCTTTAAAGACAGCCAATAGTAATATTGGGAAATAAGTTGAAAATTGTGGAATTGGCCTGCATGTCCACTTAGTGGAGAGGAATGAGTTAAATATAATAAAGAAGAATGTAACTTAAAAAATATAAAGGTTTGATTGTTTTTATTTTTAAAAACTCTGTATTCCTCATTATAACACCAGGAAAAAGGAAGAGAAAGGGTACAAGAAGCAGTAACAACAACTTCAAAAAAAAAAAAAGTACTAATAAAGTAAAGAAAAACAGAAGAAGAAAGAAGAGTAACACCCTTGTTAAGATTCCTGGGAACACCATAGTCTAAATGACAGAAAAAAGCATTGGCCCTACCATTGGAAATGCCAGGTTTGTGAACAGAAAGATAATTAAATTTGGCTAAAAAGGCCTGCCAACAAGCCTAATGAGGAGAAAAATCCTGTAATTTCCTCTAATACTTGAGATTTTTGTGATCAGTCCAAATTTCAAAAGTGAAGAGACTAATAAAGTAGTGTTGCCAATTCTTCAATGCATAAATAACTGCAAGTAACTCCTTATTATAGATCAGGCAGTTTAACTCAGCAGGTATAAAGGCATGAGACATATAGGCAGCTAGATGCCAAGATTCTTTTAGAGATTGAAAAGAGAGAACTGCTTCCATAGTGACACTGGAAGCATCTGTTTCCAGGTAAATGGAATGTAAGAAGTTGGGAAAAACAAGAAGGGGGTCAGACAAAAGTAAGGTCTTAAGCTGGTCAAATACCTGTTAATAGTTAGGACTTCAAAAGAAAGGAATTTCTTTGTGCATGAGATGGTAAAGCAGACACATAATATCTGTAAATCAAGGAACAAATCATTTATAATAGTTAGTAAGGCCCAGGAAAGATTGAAGTTGTTTAACCATAGAGGGTACAGGCCACTTATTAATAGCCTTTGTCTTGTTCAGTTGCATCTATAAACTCTTTTTAGAGACAATTATGCCCAAATAATCCACCTGGATTTGAGCAAAATAACATTTGGATGGTTTTAGAGAGAGATTATAATTGTAGAGTTAATATAACACTTTTTGAATAACTAAGTAATGTTTCTTCTGGGACTTTTATTTTGTGAAAATGATGATATTATCAATGTAAACCAACACTTCAGCCCAAAAATCATAAAATATGTCATTTACCATTGCTTGGAAAGTACCCAGGGAATTGAATATTTCAAAATACATAATCAGCAGTTTATATGCATCTAGGGGAGTGATAAAGGTGCTTTCCACTTATTCCCTTCCTTGATTTGAATATTATTGTATTCTCAACATAAATCTAGGGTAATAAAGATATCAGTGTTATGCTAGAACTGGATAGGAACTAATATAGGCCTTATGGGCTAGAGCTAAAGAATAGGTTGGGGATAAGACTAGAATGCTAGAACTAGTCAAGAATGAAGGGATGCTTGCCAATGAAGATTGCAAGCATGCTGAGAGGTTTCAACAATGCTCTTGGGAGGAACAGAGTGGAATAGGCAAGGTAAGGTAAAGCAAGGCAGAAGTAGCATAAGAAACATGAATGGTGAAGTATGCTACTTATACTGTGTTAGATAGAGTTCAGACTCAGTTGAATAAGTTAGCATAGGTAACTAAGTTGACTAAGTAATCCATGTGAAATGAATGGAATGTAATGGAAGTGGATAATAAGTAATGTCCACTAACAGAGGAGAAGTTCTGGAACAGAAAAAGTCTGAATGTTTCAGAACATAACAGGGAATGTGTCAAGAACATGCAAAGTCAGAAGCTATAAAGAAAGAAAAAGAAAAGAAAAGGACCTATTATAACATTATCCCCCCAGTATGTTCAATGACCCAGTTGAACATTCACAGAGCCTAGAAAGAGGGGGCAGAGGAGCCCATGATATTGCCTCAGCCAACTTTATTGATGACATCATCATTGTCAGTATAATAAGAAGGTGGAGGGGGTATGAGAGATGGAGGAGCAGGATATTAAGAACCATGCAAACATCAAAAGTAAAAAAAACTGCAAGAAAAGCCACAGGAAGGTCACTGAGAGAAGAAAGAACCATAAGAGGAGGAAGAGGTGCTGCAGGAGGAAAAGGAGGTGGACTGTCAAGATAAAGGGTGGCAAAGAAGGCAGTTTGTTATGCACCATTCTAAGTACAATCCAAATACTACTGCAAACCAGTAAGTGACAGGTAACCAAAGCAACAAGAGGGCTTTTAAGCTAGTGGCCTCTAACTAGGCTTGCAAATCTTGAAAGGGAAAGCCCATGTTAATACCAAGACTACTGCTCAGACTGTAAGGAATAAGGAATCAAGTTAACATCAAAGTGCTCAGGTAAAGAGAAGAATAATACAAGTGATTAAGACTGGAGAGACTCCAGGTCTTGCCCACCCTGTATATATATTGCCAGAGGGGTACAGCCCCAGCACAGGATGAGTCAGCTACTATCTATGGTCACCAATAGCAGTAATCACTCTTATCATTTAAATAGAAAGTTGGGCATAGGGTGATGAGTAATAATTAAGGCAGTGGCCTTATGGATTGGGTATGTAGAAGAGAACCATAATCATGAGAATGTGAGAGAATGGAAATAAAACTCAGGAAAAGTGAATATGAATGCAGCATAACCACCATAAGGCTAAGGAGATCTATCTAGATCTTTGCCATAGATACAATTCTAATCTAGATCCATTAGATTAGATATTATTAGTATCAATCTAAGATCTTATCTTAGATCTGGCCACAATCATGTGACTATCTCATAAGCAAGGAATACTCTGATATAAAATCAAACCTAAGCCTAGGGTTTATCTTGATATAGCACATGAGTTCCATAGTCATATAAGGAAACCATTAGTGTTTGCTGAGTGCATAACACAGTTAGCCTGGTTATGGCCAGGTTGCCATTATAGGCAGGTGGGGCACTGATATATGGTGCAGTTAATATGCTAATGGCCAAGAGTATGGCATTAAAAGCAACCCTTGGTATGCCAGAGATAAGAGGGGGAAAGTTGGGCATGGCTATAGTAACCAGTCCACAAATGTTTGATATGGGTAATAGTGGCTAGCTTCTCTGGTAAGAGGGGAAAGGAAGATGCAGAGGGGAAGAAGGGAATAGTGGGGGATATGTGGCAGTGAGCCAAGGAGAACTTGTGTTTGAAGTGGTCTATGTCTGTGAGAAATTTACTAAACTCAAGTTAATAGGTGAGGTCATTCAGAATGAATGACATTTGATGATGGATGATGTTAAGCCCAAGATAAATGTTTTTAACACTGAATTCTGCAGAGCATCAAAGGAGGGAGAAGGTAAGATGGATACACTCAATTTGATGGTAAAGGATATAAAGGGCCCACAAGGGGAAATTCATGTCAAGATGGGACCCAGTAGATAATAAGAGATGTAAATCAAAGATAAATGATTGTGCCATGGTGGAGTAGTCAGGAAAGCAGTTGCCTGGGTGAAGGGTATGAGTGGCAATGGATAGGTCAACTGCAGTAATGGTATGTGATTTGACAAGGATGATGGTAGAGGGATTGATAATGAGGGGTGGGGCATGGTAACAAAGGGTGGAAGAAAGGACAGAAAGAGGGCTGGACTGGGTATTGGTGATGGTGGTGGACTTAGGGTCTAAGATACTAGGCAGGGGGGAAGTTACAATATTATTAGGATGGAGGGATTCAATAAAAGAAGCTCAAAGGGATAAAATAAGGAAGGGATCAGCAGAAAATTTAATAACATGGTCTAAGTTAATATAGGCATGAATGGAAAAGGGCTGGTGGGTGGTTTCATTGGAGGACATAGTGATGGGGGCAGTGATAGGGGCATGGTTGGTGGTGAAGTCTGGAGTAGAGCAGAAGTAGTAGATGAAGTTATAGAACATTGCTAAAGTTTGAGTTTCTTGGAATGCAGTTTCTGAGGGGATTTGTAAGGACATGGGGGAACTAAGAGTGGAGGGACAAGGGAGTAATAGCATTTATATGCCTCAACAAGCTCAAAGGCATTGTAAAGGTTGGATTCTGGTTCCCATGAGTCTTCTTCAGCTAAGTAACCCTTCCATCAGATCAGGAAGGAATGGGAAAAAAGCAAACCATGATGTTTTAATATTCACTCAACATTATATTCTTCTTGACCTTCTACAAGATCCAGGGGCAGAGCTGTGAAATTCTTTCTGTAGGCATCATTTTCATGATAGGGCAATAGCAATAAAGCATGAAAGACTGGGTGGATTATCCAGGCAGCAGGGAGACAAAGGTGGTACATAATGGGGAATAGTACCTCCATGATGGTAAAGGGTCCTTTGCATTTTGGCATGAACTTGGATTAACTATGGATTGTTTGAGATTTCTGGCTTTGAGCCAGACTTTAGACCTTTTGGGAAATGGGGTAAACTTGAAGTGAATGTGAGATGCCATAGTTTGGTAGGTGAGGTCATGAGCTGCAAGGGCCTTGTTTCTAACAGATGTCAGATTTTTTAATCTATTAGAAACTGCAGGCATAAGAATCTAAGGGATTACTGAGAAAAGGGCACAGGATTTATATCCCATTATGAGATAGAATGAAGATTGGTTGGTGATGGAGTAAGGGCAGCAGTTGTAGATGAATTTCATGTGGGAGATTTGTTTTGCCTATTTGAAAGGGTTTACTCTGCAAAAGATATAGAGGTAGGTTTTAAGTTCCTGGTTAACTTGTTTAGTTTTCCCATCAGATTGGAGATGGTATGTGGTGGAGAGGGGGAGATCATAGTTGAGAAGTTTACCCAGCTCCTTAGTAAAGGCAGAGGCAAATTGGGGGCCTCTATCTGAGATAATCTTGTCATAAAGATCAAATCATAGATATACTATGTGGAAAAAGAGTGTGGTAATACCTTTGATGGTGGCAGTTTTTCTTAGTAGGGCATAGAATTATCCCCTTTGTAAGCCCATGGTTAATCATGATCAACAGGGAATTGAAACCATTGAAGAGCAGGAGGTCAGTGATAAGGTCACAAGAGTCCATTTGAAAGGGGCAAGTGGTGATAGATTTGATGGGGGAGAAAGCAAGGGTAGAGGAGTGAATATTAACCTTGTTTTGTTGACAGGTGGCACAACCTTCAACAAAGCAGTGGGCATAGGTGGCCATATCTGGCCACTAGAACTCTTGTTTGACTAGTTGATGTTATATACTGGCACTACTTAGCTAGGGGCTATTTTTCATTTTTACTCTAAGCTAAGTTATCTTTACTATTTACTATCTTTGATCACTTTCTTTGATCTTATATCATCTCATCTCATCTTATATCTTATTATGCCATGAGGTTGGGTCTAGCCTGATCTAGCCTTTGTATCTCAAGTAGTATAGCCTTTTACCTCATTGTAGTCTAGACTTTTTCTAATGTCATGGCCTAGCCCTCTAATGTCATATCTTACCTTTGCCTTGCTTTCTTTTACTAATTACTCCCTATTTGCCATTGGTTCCTATTTAGTTTCCCTTTGCCCTATTTCCTTATTTAGCATTGTTCTCTGTATACCAGCTACCTCATGTACTTCTTATGGCCTGGTCCATGCACATTTTGTAGCAATATATAAAGGGGCAAGGGCATAGACTGGTTTCCCAGTCTAGAGCACTTGTTTACTTGTTTATCTTGTTTCCTAGTGCCTTTTCTAGGCTGCCATTCTTTTGTTTTCCCAGTATTGGGCATTCCCCAAGGTGGTTTCCTCATGCTGTTGGTCTGGATCCATAACAGTTAACTTCCACTGTGCAGAGGAGGAGGATAGACATATGGTGAATATACTCTATCTGATAGTAAAGGGTGTAGAGAGCCTAGAGCAGAGAGTTCATGTCTAGATGTAATCTAATGAAGAGAGATAGGCAGGAATCAAAGATAAAGGAACAGGCAAGAATGAAGTAGTCTGGGAAGTGGTCTTCAGAGTAAAGGTTATAAGCTGTGATGGTAAGGGGTTTAATAAGATATAGGGCTGAGAGATTGGTAATGAGTGGGAGAAAAGCAGCCTGAAGACCAGGAGAAGACATGGAAATGGGATTAGACTGGATATTGGCAAGTAATATGGATTCTGGGTCTAAGGGGACATGAGAGGGGAAGACTACAAGGTCTTCAGTACATAAGGATTCTATAAAAAAGGCATGTGAAGTTAAAAAGAGGGAGAAATTAGCAGACATGTTTATAATATTATCAGAGATGATGTGGGCATGGACTGGAAATGATTGATGGACTTGGGTAGGTGGGGCAGTGGGAGTGGAGGCTAAGGCAGGGATGGTAAGGACAGGATATATGGCAAAGTCAGGGGTAGAGCAGGAGTGGTAGATAAAGTTGTAAGATATAGTTAGTGACTAGGTTTCTTGGATTTTGGGGGATGCTGGAGTGGTTTGCAAGATTATGGAGGAGCTGAGAAAGGAGGGAAAAGAGAGTGGCAACAATCATATGCCTTAACAAGTTCAGAAATATTGTAAAGATTGAACTTGGATTTTTATGAGTCTTTTTCTGCAGTGTTACGACTCTGGAAACCAGAGGCTACACCTAGACTATGTTGAAGGAGGAGTGACACTGAAGTTAACCCTAGTGGTGGCTCAGATGAGGAGCAACTGAGGAATACTCTGGAGGATGTGTGACAAAGAGGACTCGGATGAGACACGGATGTGAGACTGCCTAGTTCCTGTTCCCTTGAAGGGCCTGGTTTCCTAAGAAGAGCTTAACCTTGTAAGCCTAAACTGCTGATGCTACGAAGTGATAAAGCCCTCCAGACTTTATCACTAAGAGCCAGCCTTTATATACTACACTAGATGGTGCACGGACCATGTACATCTGTGTCTACCCTGAAGTAGTACAGTAAGCTAGCCTCTAGCGTAAAGGAAGCAGCCTCATGTAGGCCGTGAGGGAAATGCATGTATCGGTAATGAATGATGGGGAATGGAAGGTAAGGGGTCAGGACACAGCGAGAACGGGGATCTCTAGCCACAGATGAGATCCATCGGCAGATCCGTCAGATCCGACAGATGAGATCAGATCAGGATTGGGGAAGATCCAGGGAAGATCTAGGGAAAATCCCTAGATCTGCCTTGTGGTCACTAACCTTATGAGTACTCGTATGAGATATGCTTAGTCCTAAGCTAGGGTTTAACCTGATTAGGAATGGGATTCCCACGATCACGTGAGAGTGAAAGTGGTCATTGCATGGGTTTGCAACATGCAGAGTGATTTTTTCAGCAGATTAAAAAGGAGCAGGAAGAAGGCAAGCTACAATGTTTTAATATTCACTCAAATTCATATTTTTCTTTACCTTCTACAAGGTCTAGAGGTAAAGCAGGGAAGTTGCTTTCATAAATGTCATTTTTGTAATAGGGCAATAACTGTTATGACACTTTTTTTTTCTTGATCATGTGACTTTATCTTACCTTCACCACATGGTTATCTAATCTTTTATCTTATCAGGGCATAGGGTTAGCCTCATGCCTCAAAACCCTATGCTTCTTTTTCATTTCCACTTCTTCTTTTCCATTTCAGAAGCTGGATCCTTAATGGTTCCCACAGATGCTTCTCTTCTTTTTGATCCCTGTGCCTCATGCATGGGAACATTCCCATCAGGGACATAGTCCATGTGCAGTGCACTGTAGTATAAATACTATAGCCTTAGCATCTCAAGACTCCAGTCTTAAGCACTTGTATCATATCAGTATTAACTCAGAAATCCCCATTGACTCTAAACCCTTTTTCTTGTAAGCTTGTGTCACCACAATATTGTGGTGCATAACACTTGCTCAAGACTACATATATCCCTTGCCATCATCCTTGCACAAGTTTTTTTTTTGATTTTCACAGAAGGAGGTGCTTCTGTAGCAAGTAGAAAGAATGAGATTGATGAAATTTAGTTACTTCAAGGCAAGACTTGAAGATCAGATCAACAAAGAGAACTACCTAGCA
>JBBPJW010001528.1:0-10661 GCA_038088935.1 Pulveroboletus aff. viridisquamosus
AAGGACTACGGTGCCCAGGGTGATGGAGTGACTGACGATACAGCCGCGATCAAGTTGGTTCTCGATGGTCTCGTCAAGACTTTCATTGATTTATTTCGTTTGCAGCTCAGCTATGACGTCGGGAAATCGTTGTGGCGGAGGCACGTGCTCCCAGTCGACGTATGAGGATTCTTCTTCGTCCCACTCCATGACTAAACCGCTCACCATAGCGTCTCTCCGGCAATCGTGTATTTCCCTCAGGGGTAAAACTTATCGGATTCGACTAGCACGTGCACTGCGCTAACATATGATCAGCACTTATATAGTCTCTTCACCTATTAACACCTACTACTATACCCAAATAATCGGAGATGCCAAGAATCCTCCCACTCTTCGTGCGAGCCCGCAATTCAGCGGATTCGCGGTCATTGGTCGGTCCCCTCGGATCTCATTGCACAGTCGGTTCTAAATCGGAACAGATGCGGACCCTTACATTCCCAATGGCTATGGTGCTCAATGGTACATCAATACAGATAACTTGTACAGACTTCTACTCTATTTTGTTGCTCGTGTGTTGAGATTCGTCTTCATGCAGCTACCGCTCTGTTCGGAACTTGGTCATCGACTTGACGCCGATCCCTTCCGGAAACACGGCATATGGTTTACACTGGCAAGTAGCACAGGCGTCGTCATTGATCAACGTCGTTGTCGAGATGTCCACTGCTTCTGGAACCAAACATCAAGGTAAGAAATAGGCCAGCGTCTCTTGGTGTGATCCTAATCAACTATGGCAGGGATGTTCATGGAGAACGGAAGGTTGGCGTTTATTGTAATTTGGCAGTGGCCTCTTGGTTCATACTCTCTGTCCCTGATTTCTCCAGCGGAGGTATCATGGCAGGTGAGTGACCATAGCGATGTGCGATATAGATGCTTACGTCGATCCAGACGTTGTTTTTAATGGAGGTAATCAACAACCTTGAGTAAACGGAGAAGGATAGTGAACTCTCGTCCAGGGAATATTGGTATTCAGGTTGGAAACCAACAATTCACAGTTCGCAATCTTACTGTCAATAATGCTGTCACTGGTGAGTCAAAATGCTGATGCACGTAAACGGGTGTTCATCGGCTGCCTTACAGCTGTATCGGGTTTGTGGGACTGGGGTCCGTTGTTTCACCATCAACAAATGTGACCGCTCTCTGACATCTCCATTAGGGTTCACGTTCCAAGGCGTTACTATTAATAACTGCAATGTAAGTGAATTCGTTCCGCTTGCGCTTCGACGCGGATCATGCCTGATCCTTTTTTCACAGGTCGGCTTTGCCTTGGATGTTGGTGGAACTACGGAGCAGACTCAGGTGAACCATCGCTTGCAATCATCGCTTTTCTTTCAATATTTACCAGACCTCTCCAGGGTGTTGGTTCTGAGACCATCATTGATGCAGTCGTCACCAACACACCCATCTTTGTTCAGTCTTCTGTTCCCATTAACAACAATCTTCCATTTTCTTTGGTTCTTTCCAACATCAAATTATCGAACGTTCCAACGGCAGTTGGCGTTGTCAACGGAGCTGTCATCCTTGCGGGAGGGACAACTACTATCGACTGGTGGATTCAAGGGTACACATACTCCGGAACAAGTGGCCAGAAAACTTGGACACAGGGCGGCACTGTCGCGCAGCCCGCCAAACCTCAAGCGCTCCTCGACAGCTCGGGTCGAATCTTTGGAAAGTCACATCCTCAATATGCAGACTACGCAGTGAGCCAGTTCGTCAGCGTCAAGAGCCAAGGTGCCAAGGGCGACGGCAGGACGGATGACACCACTGCTATCCAGAATGTCTTTAACCAGGTATAGTTTTCCATCTATGCAGACACTGGACTTGCGATCTTGAACGTGTTTATCTCACAGTACGCTGGATGCAAGATCATTTTCTTCGATGCAGGTGTATACTACGTTACGAGCACCATTTCCGTTCCTGCGGGAACTCAAATTGTCGGGGAAGCATGGTCCGTCATCCTTGCGGGAGGCAGTAGTTTCCAATCTCAGAACACCCCAACCGTCGTCGTACAAGCTGGCACCGCCGGCTCTCAGGGTGTCCTAGAATTCAGTGATCTGATCTTCTCCACGGCCGGCCCAGGTGAGTAGAATGCCAACTGACCACGAGTGACCTCATTCTCTTCTAGCCCCTGGAGCCATTTTACTTGAGTGGAATGTCCATGATCCCTCTGGTCAGCAAGGCGCCGCTGGTCTCTGGGATACTCACATCCGGTAGGTCATCTATTTTATCTTCGGGATTCTGTTCATCCCTGTGATCAACAGGCTTGGAGGAGGTCTGTATGGTACTTCCTTGAAATACAGCACAGGGTGATAGAGTATGTTTAGCTGCGGGTACCAACATGCAATATGGAACTTGTCGAAATGGTACTGTGAACACGGCATGTCAGGCCGCTTTCATGGGTATTCATTTGACCCAACAATCTAGTGCATATTTTGAGGTTTGTGATATTGACTCGTTTATCCCTGTTCCGTCATATTTATTGCATGATTAGGGGACCTGGGTATGGACCGCGGACCACGATGTAGATGCAGCCGATGCTACCTACTCAATTTCGGTCTTTACCGGGCGCGGTGTCCTTTCTGAATCCGCAGGACCTGTTTGGCTCATTGGAACCTGTAAGTCGATAGTACCTTTTTTTGTCTTTCCTGATCCTAAAAGTGGTCGTACCCGTGGTATAGCTTGTAAGTCTCTTCCGACCTACGGGTCTTGTAACTGAAGAACTGATGATACGTCACGACAGCGGAACATGCTTCTCTCTACCAGTATAACTTGGTGAACGCTCAGAACCATTATATTGGATTTGCGCAGACCGAAACAGTAGGCGATCGTTTCGTATTTCATTTCCGAGATGTAGATGGCACTATTCGCTTTGTATAGCCCTACTATCAACCTAGTCCCGCTGCTCCAGCGCCATACAGTTCATCTTCGACCTACCATGATCCTAGCTTCGATAGCAGTATCAATACGGCATGGGGTATGACTGTGCAATCCTCGTCCAACACCTTACTCTTCGGTAAGTGGCGTGTTTCACGTCAACTGGGTTCATGGACTGACACATTCGTCCAGGCGCTGGGTTTTATAACTTTTTCCAGGTAGGTGTCCTTTCAAGAAATCCAGAATCCGTCTGATCATCATCCATTACTTTACCCCGTTCACAGAACTACGTTGGTACCTGCCTCAATTCCAACTCGTGCCAAACACAGATACTCAATATCGACTCGGCATCGAGCATAAACGTCTATAGCGTGTCTACTATCGGTTCGACGTTCCAGCTCAGTGTGGATGGAAGCGGGGTGATCAATCAGAATGACAACCGGGATGGATTCCAAAGCACGTTTACTGCCTGGAACAAGTGAATGGCTTGAATCAAGATTGGGTAGGGAGAGGGAAGTCGCGCAAGACAATGAATTCATGTACTAATAAGCCTGGAATGGTGCGTGTTGTAGTATCATGACGTACTTGGCCGTTTTTTTTTTCGATCCCTTTGCCGCTTTATTTCGTTCATCTCCTTCCTACTTCATCTCCGTCTAACAGCACGACGTCGTAGTGCAGATAAGTGTGAATTGTTGGATATTGTCCGTGTATTTCAGCGTCCATCGTGTACGCAGTGAATTGATCTGTATGAAACGGTACAGCACCGTGCCAGGCGACCGAACCCGTTTCTTCTCAGAACCCCGTTGGGACAATAACAAGCCAGTCCCCTCTCGACCGTCCTTCCCCAAACTCTATGGTATAATGTCGTCCCATAATTTTGGCCCCCTTCCTTTTCCAAGCTCATCACGCACTCTTGTCCCCCAGAAGTCTGGGAGACTCACAGCCGCCCAAGGTGTGGTTCGCTTCCATTAGACACGTTCAACGTGCTCGACGGAACGGGTTAATATGTACGATATGAAATAGTTCGATATGCAAACGTGCTACAGTACGTCGTCGGTTGCAAGCTGTGTAGCCTGGCATGCGCTGTGGGGATGGTCGGAGAAGATACTTGCTGTGGGTCTCCAATTCCAGTCGGAGACGTTTCGGCTCGACGAGCATCTTCAAGGTTTCAACGCTTCTAGATTGCCTGACATTCATTTTGTGAGATGGGAAGAGAGATGGGGGGCCGGCTTGACAACACTGCCTGGTCACTAGCTAGGGCTACTCTTGGGGTCTTTCCCTCCCTCTAGTCATCAGGAATTTTACAAAGAACTAATTGTGCTTATTACGGCTTTTTTGACTCATCGCGACGGGCCACAGCTCGTTGCGCTGTAACAGCCGTAATAAGCTCAATTAGTTCTTTGTAAAATTTCCGATGCTAGTGAAAAGGGGCGTGTGTGTTTCTGCCGCAGCCAGCGCCCTTAGTTTACATGAACTACAGCCGATAATTGCGATGTGGCAGGAAATTCAGATGTGATCAGGTCGTGTTGAAGGGGTGCATTTCTCCATAAGGTTAGGATAACGGTTAAATTCAGGGAGTGCGCCTGGATCGATGTAGACGGAACTGCTTTTTTCGACAAAGTTCGGTTACTGGCTCATGGGACCATGACTCACCTCTGCAGAGTCCCCCTGTGAAAAGCGAAGAGCGTAGCTGGGCTTTTTCCGGGAAGCGACCAATCGTTAGTGGGGTTCTATGTTGGGCACCATCATCGGGCCAAGGGCTATCGCTTATGCTGGAACAACACCCACGACATTCCGAGCGAAGTCGTGCGAGCATCAGAATAAACAAAAAGAGTATGATGAGCTGTGTAAAACCCAGAAATTGAAACCGCAGCGTTCCAATAGGCACACCCCTGGGCTACCGTCAGCAAGGCAACAACTCGACCGGCGAAATCCATGTCTCACCTTGGGCTTCCCAACCTTCAGGCTTCGGGTTGGAATCCACTGCGAGGCTTTCATTTCCATCCGTCTGCCTCGTGTGAGGGTGTTCTTTCTTTCTTTAGACAGCATCGACGACTCACACTCGATCTTGCAACGTTGGTTGAAGGGTCATGTGAAGGAGACCGCTGCTCAACGAGGCTTGATTAAGCGTGCTGTTGCTGTTGTAATTTTGACCAGCACGCATTTAGATTTCCTTTTATGGTAAAAGTTACATAAGCTTAGAGCGTACATTTCATACCATTTTCTAGTTTGTATTCCTCAGTAGCTTGACATCTACTGAGGTTCTTATAGTCCACTTAACCTCTGCACAACACACCTTTCAACAGTTACTGCCACACTTGCACGAAAAGGTAAAGGTGTAGGGCATCCGGGAGGCGACCCCTTGTTGTGCGGATTCCAACCTGACCGGTGATGCTCGACTCCCTTTACGGCAGAAGAACCCATTGAAGTCGGGGATGCTGCACGGGTAACAGCTCATGCGAGATAGGTGTCGCTCGACATCATGAATTGCAGACGCTTGTAGTTGAACTTGACATATCGATTGGTCAATAACGCGAACTTCAGACCAGTCGTGTGGACAAAGCAACAGCGTTGAACGAGGATCCTGAACAAAAGCATGATGGTTTTACCAAAGTCACTAACGCATAGTATGATTATCCATGTAAAACCCTGACGCTGACCGCGCGGCATTCCAGGGCACACATCCCCGCGACCACCGTGAACAAGACGACGACTCGGCCCATATGATCCCTCTTTTTGCTTGTCATCTACTCCTCCAGGTGGAAACCCACTTTTTCGTATTCGCGTTCTTCCCAGTACTTGTCCCCGTCCTTGGTCTTCGATTCAGGATCAGGTTGTCGCGCGTTCGACGCCATGATAAGATGAGCTGGGTTCGTCGCATCGAATCCCTTGATTGCCGAATGAGGCATTGACAACGCGCTCAATGGACGGTTGTGAGGGCTGTCCCCTGCGGATTGGGGGTTCTGTCCCCCCTCCTGTACTGCAGATCGACGAATAGGATAAAAGGCGAGTATGGCTGCCACAAAGGTCATGAATGCAGCCAGAGTAATGGGTATGAGTGCATAGTCCCGTCCTCCGCGATGGAAGGACCATCCTATAGTATTGATGGTCTGTGTTCCATTCACGGGTATTTTCATGGACGTAACATTCTGTGGGTGCGCCGCGTATCCAGAACGGAGTGCCTTCATGCATTACATCAGCAACGGGGCTGATAACGGGTATTAAACATAGAGCGAGACTACACTTACAGTCCCCATGATCTCAATCGAGCCCTTCCAATATGCCTCCTGAGAGCAATGTCAGACAGGATTTCGTAGCCACGTGTATGGGATAAAACTCACCAGTATCTGTTGGTAATTCTGGCTTCGCCCACCCGGGAATGGGGATTCACTGAGTGCCAAAAGCATGTTCCCAAGAGAATTCGTCCTAGTATTCTGAAATCCCCGCTCCCCCTGTTGGATGAAAAGCGCTATCCAATAGTTTAGATTGTATTGATCCGGAATCGGCGTTGTGCTTTGAGGAACTGGGGTTGTGGTGACGAGTTGATTGACATACGTCACGGACGACCGGGTCAGGAGAGGGACTATCTCGCACATCGTAGGGGGGAACAAATCGTATTGACCGACTCCAACGTGGTAGACGACTGGAAAAGTACTCAGCAAATCCGCAACGATAATTGAGAAACCCAAACTCACCAATCCTTTCAGCGTACACTGCGTCCTGCTGCGTATATGGGCAGACGACTGACCCAAGAAAGTTGCTATTATTATAGTTCACTGCTGCGGTCGACGCGAGCATCCCGGTTTCACCTGAACCTGTCGAGTAGCTTTGTCAGTCGCTCTATATCTAACGAAATATTTCACACTCTGATTGCAACTCATGTATGGCAAGTTAGCATTTCCAGGCGAGATGATGCCAGTCACATTGAGACTTGTCGGAGCTTGCCCATTCACAGTGACAGTTATCTCGAGACTCGCGGACACTGAAACGTTTTGTACTTGGATTGGGTACCAGTCTGCAGGGTCCGAATAATTGGAGCAGGTGACATTTGCTGTAAAGCCTTGTTGTGTGATAGTGGAGGTGATATTTAATCCGGCATGACTGGAGCTGGGATTCACTGTGACTGGAATAATTCCACCACCGAAAGAAGCGGGAAGGCCAGACGCTGACGTTGAAGGGCTATTTTGGGTGGTGCTATACCCTAACACTGCTGGAAGAATGCCCCCTAAACGCAGCATTACTATTGAACGACTTTGAGAATGATTTCGCTCACGTACCACTGGATACGTTGTACGCAACATTATTGAAGGTCATATGAATCGGTTGTCCAGATACATATACACCCGCGGCATTCGTTCCAGCGGTAAAGGTAACGGAAGCAAGGGCGTCAGACGAAGCTAATAAGATGCGTGCATCAGATATTTCATCCATGAGAGACGAGGATAAACTACCTGGCTGTGTGATTAGGACCCCATCGGAAAAGTTAAAAGTTCTACTGATATCACTTCCAAGAACAATGTCAAATCCCGGATTACCGAGATCCAGTTCCAAGCCCTCGACGTGTACATTTATCTGGACTGGGGTAGGGTTGAGGAACGTGGTCCAGCTATGTAAAGTTCAATAAATATCGCAGGAGTCTGCATTTCAGACATACGCAGAATTCACCAAACCAAAAACCAACGCGATAATCATGAAGATGGGTGCCCGGCGAAGATATCCGAATGTGTGCTCGGAGGGGGATTCTTCACTCGCAGGAGGATCCACCCAACCAAACATGCGTCCAAAATATCTGCACGTGCGCATCAAAGGGAACGAGGCGCTCACGGCCGCGACACTCATACTCAAGTCGGCCAGTGATATAGATCTCCGGTTATTGATGTACTGTCTCAGAGCATGCATCGCCGCTGTTTTAAAGCAACTACAAATACGAGCATCAAGGATTGTTCACATGTACTATTGGATGGTACGTACAGCATTGTCAAAAGATTTACAGCAGTCGCAATGAGAGTGACAATGGCGGTCGTGTTCGTGGGGTTATTGTGCACCCACAGGGCTGTGGAATCTGGTAGGGGGACAGTTTTTTTGATCTTGACTGCGATGTAGAACCCCAATGTGGCGCCGAAGAAGATGAGTTGGACGAGTGCGACGAATAGAAGCTCTATTTTTGTGCCAAGTTCCATGGAGTCAGTAGGGGGATGAGAGCGATGAATTTGATCCCAGCCAGTATTTAATGCATACTGCACGCGTTTGTAGCACGAGAACATACTCGTGAAGGTACGTAAATTCTGGCCAAAGCATGTCGTTCTTCATACTACTGATCAGCCGCATTGTAATCGTCCCGAGTGATCCAGATACCCCGTGCAAGACAAAGGGGTGCATCTTACATTGTCTCTTGCACTCTTCACCCGGATGTTGCAGATAGCGAAACACGATCCGGAATGTGCCTACTCGGATTCTCGAAGATGGGAAGTGAGAGTCCTCGTACTGGCATGCCATGCGTTCGTGTAGTTAGCTCGGATTCCGATAATGAGCGTGCCGTGCTGGTGTGGAGGTTGATGGCCGCTGGTCAGCGTCTAACGTGCTCCTTAAGAACATGCGCAGCACCTACGATAATTTCATTCATCTCCATCTTCCCTGTCCTCATATAACGTATGATGTAGACAGGAGCGAAATGTTGTTGTCATGTAATTCGCTTCGCCGCTTACATAAGCTGATAGCTATTTCGGACCATTAGTTACCGTAGGATACTTGGTGACTACAAGTATCCTGCAGTATCCTGCAGTCCAACACGCTGTACACCTGAACACGCAGTGACCAATTTTTAATTTTTAAGATCTCTTTAAAAACATGTCATCCTTGTGATCGTCCCAAATTATACGGATCCAATTCCCGTACGCCATCTCATCTAAAAACCCTCAGTCACGACTTTCCCTAACCTTCGGAGTTCCCACCTTATAACTCTGCTAGTCAGCATGCCTAGCGTGGTCAAAGCTTGTATTCTTGGTCTTACCCCTGTCCTCTAAACTTCCCAATACTTACTGGCTCGTGGAGCGTTACTTATCAGGGCACCATGTGAACGGGAACGTTTCTTTCGACAGGGTTTAGTTATGTGCGCTAGTTGCTGGTCCAGGCTGTGGTTCCCTGGCAGGAAGGGCAAGGTGTTGCTGAACGAGCCAGTACGCACGCAATTGTAACCGCCGTCGCCGTCGGTCCATGTGCCATATGGAACTGAGCGCACGCAGATCTATCTGATTTGATTCCCCCCAGACACTATACCGCAAGGCATGTGCATTCTACGTGTCGGATAGGCGGCTTATTTCATATTTCCTTTTCAAATATGGATACACTATAATGCTGTCTACCTTTGCCTATGTGCACCTCAGCTTAGTGTGTTCTGTTGGAATATGAACAATTATGCATGTAGATCCACTCTGTCTGGTATCTGTGATGTATTATCATTTGGTTATTTCTTACACATGTTATTGAAACATACAGTATCTCAAATAGAAAATGCACAAACCATACTTTTGTAAAGTTACTTCCTGTTTGACTGCAACAAAGGACCATTGGTGATCATGTGAGTATCAGCACATTCTATAGACTCTAGGCTACCATTCAATGTAATTTTTGTTGAAGTACATCAAATGAACAATAAATTTTCTGAACTATGACCAAATAAGTGCTGTACATTACAAATTATCATGGCTAGCACTCTTATAAAAACCTGGGTGATAGTATGCACATATATCTCTGGCACCTCAGTAGCACTCAGATTCCCTCTGTAGACATTATATTCACCTTTTTATCATGAAAAAGTATACTTATCCAACAAATAATGTTGTAATCAAGATACAGTGGCTTAAAAAACATATTTGCATGTTTTGCACTAAATGCAATGGCTATCAATAACTACTAATTATTATGCTAGGATATAAGTATATGAAATGCAGTACTTGCTCTTGGCTTTCTATTTGTTATGCATGACAAGGTTGACATGCCACAAACTCAACAAGAAAAGAAAAGTAGAAAAGGGAAGCTTTAGAGTTAACACAAGTAATAGTACAAGTACTCAAAGCTGGTGTTATGGTTCCAACCTAACATGACAGTCTCACATGACCATGAGAACTGTAGAGCATGTGATATGACTGGTCATGTGCCAGGAGCACATGATCATGTGAATGAGTAGCCTAATCAAGGAAACTCTAGGCTAAGGTCTAAGTCCCATTTAGAGTTCCCACGCAATGGTATCAGATCACTAATGTGGCAGATCTCAGATGAGATCGAGATCCATAGATCTCCTCAGCCTTATGGCAGCCATGCCTGATTCATATTTGTGAGCCCTTGCATCTTCTCTTCCATTCTCCCATATTCTTGTGGTGTGCTTTTCTTCTCCATCCCTTATCTGCGAGGCCACTGCCTCACTCCTATCTCATGATCCATGCATGTTCCTTCTTATCTATTACCTAGGGTCTAGGAGCTACTTACACTATTGGTGACCATAGATAGCAGTATATTAGGGTAGGCCTTCTGTAGTTGGTCCATGTGTGGACTTCAGCAATATATAAGGCAGGGGGTGCAAGCTGGGAAAACCCAGTCTTGCTCTCTTGTGACTTAGGCTAGATCTACAGCTATGATCTAAAGCTTCGATCCAAGAAGGATCTCCCTTCAGCTCTCACTTGCTGTCTGGCTATTGGTTTATACACAGGGGCCCAGGTCTCAACCATTCTCTTCACTGCCAAGTTAGGGGCCAC
>JBBPJW010001529.1:0-10657 GCA_038088935.1 Pulveroboletus aff. viridisquamosus
CCCAGTCTTGCTCTCTTAACCTCTAGGCTAGAGTCTATAGTAGTGATCTGGGACTTGATCTAAGAAGATCCCTCCTTAGCTCTCACTCACTGTCTGGCCAACTAGGTTTATACAAGAGTCCTAGGTCTCAACACCAAGTTGCCTAGTTGTAGCCACTAGCACAAAAGCTACAGAAGGTTCTAGGAAGGAGTGTCCACCAAGGTAGACCAGAGTATCAAGGCAGAGCAGGTAGCTTCCCACTTCAATGGCTGAATTCTGTCCAGTTCTATCTCTTCATTAACAATATAGTCTACAACTCTGATAAGAAGAAGATTGCATTTGCTCTCTCATACATGATCAAGGGCTCTGCCCTTTTCTGGGCTACTATCTACTGCAAAAAGAGTATTGCCAGAATGGTGGTCTTCATGGGATTCTTTAGTAGTTTTGTTAAAGCATTTGATGCTGCCTTCAAAAGGCAAGACATAGTCATATCTGTAGTTCACTGGCTTGCCAATACTCAAATGCACCAAAGCAAAAAGGGCGAGTGGACCCCCTCACTTACTAATTATACTGCAGAATTCCAGAACTACATGGGCCTTATCAATGTTAAGGATGATAACATCCTTATTGCCTACTATGAAGCTGGAATTCCCCTTTGGCTCTTCTATTGAATTTAAAACCTCAACAAGATTCCCATTACCATAAAAGAATAGTATAAGAAAGCCATTCACTTTCAAGAAACCTTAGAATGCATCAAGCTTACCAAGCTCTGCTGCAAACAACTCAAGACCCATGCCTGGACCTCCACTCTCTTAGTAATCCCTTAGGCTGAAAAATACCTGAATGCCATGGAAATTGATTCTGTTTGACTTACTAAGCTTACTCCTCAAGAATAAAAATAATACTTTAAGCTTGGTCTCTGTCTCTGATATAGAAAACCCAAATATAACATAGCCTTGTGCCTAAATCAATGCCCCCCCATATCCAACTCCACCACCACCACCACCAGAAAGTTAGTCAAGAAGGTTGTTATCAAAGAAAAGATAGTAAAGATAGAAGAGATTAGTAATAAATAAAATGGGTAACTACCTATCCTGCCTTGATACTTGAGCTACCTTGGTAAATACTTCTAAACTATTCTGGGACACTGGTAGGGCTTTTAGCTAGTGGCTCTGAACTAGGTAAATAAGAGAATAAAACCACTACTCTTGTATAAATCAATAGCCAGCAGGAAGTAGCTTATTGCCAGGGTCTATGCACAGACCAAGTACAGGAGGCCTACCCTAAGATCTATGATCTATGTACACCAATAGCAGTAACTACTCAGCTATAGATAAGGTAAGGTAAGGACATGGAGTAAGAATAAGGAATGAGGTAGTGGCCTCATGGATTAAGGGACTGAAATGGAAGAGGAACCATACCATAAGGATGTGGGAGAATAAAAGGAAAGTACATAGGATCAGGAATATAAGTAAGACATGGCAATAGCAAGGCCAAAAAGATCCAATCTGGATCTCTACCATAGATGCAGATTCTAATCTAGATCATAAGATCAGATGTCATTAGAAACTGTACCTGGATCTCATCTGAGATCTGCCATATCACATGACTGATACCTTTACAGAGAAATACTCTAATATAAAGAACTTAGCCTAGGGTTATTCTTATTAGACTACTTATTCACATGATTATGTGCTCCTGGTCACATGATTATGCAACCATTTGCATCATGTGCTCTAAAGTTCCCATGGTCATGTGCTTGAGACTGTTATGTTTGCTAAGTGCATAACAATAAAAAATCTAAAATGAAAAGAGTTAGATTAGATTTTTGAGATGAAGTACCTCTTCTATGCAAGATGCTCCTTTTCTTTCTTATGTACCTGTACTTGTATCATCCTCTAGAAAATCTATAAGAATACCAGTACAAGTTTTCCCTTTTTTATGCTCAAGATTAGTTATAAATGCCTCTACCCTTATAAATAGTGGGGCACAAATTAATTGGATTGACTGGGAGTTTGTTTTCTACCACAAGTTCCCCTGTATCCAACTTCCCACCCACCTCAATATCTAAAACATTGACTCTTTCTTAAACAAAAAGGGTTATATTATATACACATATATCATACTTCTTTGACTTGAAGAAGTAATCCACTTGATTTCCTGCCATGTCATGGCATGTGGCAGAGAAACTTTTATTCTCAGACTCCTGTGGTTTCAGGCCATAAACCCCAGCATTGATTGAATAATCAACTCACTTACCATCTTCTCTACCTTGGACCTGTTCAGGGAACTCTACCATTCTGGAGCTACCCAATCTACTCTTAGGCAATACTGCATCATGGAAGTAATCCTTTCTAATGAAGAACACCTAGTCCACTACCTTGACAGCAAATTCCCTGACCACTCTATTGGTGATGCCCTCTATAAATGGGACTTTTTCTAAGTTATCAACATATGCTCTGCATTTCTCCCTTTTGTAATAGTAGCAAAGCTTACTACCTCCATGGAACTTGCCATCAAAGCCCAAGAAAACCCAGCCCAAGATTACCTTACCCCTTAAGTACCAGCAATTCACTACAGTCTTCACCAATATCTCTAGGACTCTAGACAAACTCCTGTCCATCAGATCTTATGACCACAAAATCAACCTCAAGGAAACTTTTATATTCAAGATTGGGAAAGTCTACCCCCTATCCACCCCTAAATGCCAAGCAACTGAAGAGTTCATCAAAGAAAACCTCTGCACTGGCAAGATTCACCCCTTTAACTTACCCCAATCCTCCTTCTTTTTCTTTGTCAAAAAGAAGGATGGCAAACTCCAATCCTGCCAAGATTATAGATATCTTAATAAACACACCATTTGAGATGCCTATCCCCTCTCCCTCATATCTGACCTTATCAACAAACTTTGTAAAGCAAAACTATTTGAAACGGTTATTCTCTTAACTGTTGCTGAAAACACTGAATCATCCTAGTGATCGTGGCTATACTCAAAAGACTGGGTTTTAGGCTAGGCCCCAGCAGAACTAGGCAAGAGGAATGTAAAGAAGGTCAAGGACTTGTATAAAGCCAAAGGCTCAAGTGCACAAGACTGGGGAAACCCAGCTTGTGCCATCCTCCTTATATATGCTACAGATGTGTGCACGGACCATGTAAATGGCTCTGGCCCTAACTATGCTACAGTCAACTGACCAATGGCAGTAAAGGAGTGAGTACCATAGCAGTCCCATGAGGAAGCTGCCAGGTAATGATGTCATGGTCTAGGCTGTGATATGTGAATGAGTGAAAGTGTGAAGGAGTGACATGTGAAGATGTGAAGATGTGAAAAGGGTGAAAGTGTAAAAGTGTCCCACGGTCACGTGATGTGAAAAGTGAAAAATGATTATAACACTATTTATCAAGTTTGATATTTAATGGAAATATAACAATATCTGCATCAAGGGCAGATACCAATGGAAGGCTGCCTTTATCACCCATAAAGACCTCTTTGAACCCACAGTAATATTCTTCAGTCTGAATAACTTACCTGCCACATTCCAGCACTTCATAAACAATTCTATTATATATCTATATGCAACTATACTTTCACTTCATTTGATCATGGGAGACATACTTCTTTCAGGTAACTCTAGTTTAGAGCTTGACTTTACTATGAGTATCTTCACAGTTAGTGATCATGTGACTTTGGATCTGGAATCTTCCCAGAATCTGCCCATGGATCTTTCCAATCTAGATCTTGATGCTATTTTCTAGGATCTGATAAATCTATTGTTCTGCACCACACTAAGTACAAGTTAAACCCAACTGAACCAGCAAGTGGTAAAGGCCCATGGCAACAATGACAAGATAAGCTTTTAAGACAAGAGCTCCTAACTAGGCAAAAGAGAGGATTGAGTGGAACTCTTAAGTAGACAAGCTAATGTTACAAGAGGATTAGACTGGGAAAACCCCAAGTCCACACCATCCTGTATATATATTCACCAAGGGCATAGCCCCATATACAGGATAACTAATCTACTACCTATGGCCACCAATAGCAGTAAGTACTCATGCTAATAAATAAGAAAGCATGAGGTAAAGGGTAAAAGTAAGGCAGTGGCCTTGCAGATTAGGAATATAAGGAGAGGAACCACAATCATGAAGATGTGGGAGAATGAAAGGGAAGCATACTTGTAAAGGCAGATATAAATAAAGCCAGGTTACCATAAGGCCAAGGAAATTATCATCTAGATCTCTGCCACAGATTGATCCCAATACTTATACACAGGGAATACTCTGAATAGAACCAAATCCAAACTGTTATACACTGGCACTACTTAGCTAGGGGCTATTTTTCATTCTTACTCTAAGCTAAGTTCTCTTTACTATTTACTATCTTTGACTGCTTTCTTTGATCTTATCTTATCTTATCTTATCTTATATCTTATCATGCCATGAGGTTGGGTCTAGCCTGGTATAGCATTTGTATCTTATGTAGCATAGCCTTTTACCTCATTGTAGTCTAGACTTTCTCTGATGTCATGGCCTAGCCCTCTGCTGTCATATCTTACCTTTGCCTTGCTTTCTTTTACTAATTACTTCCTATTTGCCATTGGTTCCTATTTAGTTTTCCTTTGCCCTATTTCCTTATTTAGCATTGTTCTCAGTACACCAGCTACCTCATGTATTCCTCATAACCTGGTCCATGCACATCTTATAGCAATATATATAGAGGCAAGGGCATAGACTGGTTTCCCAGTCTAGAGCACTTGTTTACTTGTTTACCTTGTTTCCTAGTGCCTCCTCTAGGCTGCCATTCTTTTGTTCCCCCAGTATTGGGCACCCCCCAAGGTGGTTTCCTCTTGCTATTGGTCTAGATCCATAACACAAACCTAGAGTTATCCTTGTTTTGGCATATGAGTCTTACAATTACATAATAAGATCATCAGTGTTTGCTGAGCACATAACATCTATGGATCTGCATCTACAATCTTCTCATGTCTGCAGCAGAGATTCCTGTTTTTGTTATGGATCTAGATCAATAGCAAGAGAAAATTACCTTGAAGGATGCCCAAAACTGGAGGAACAAAAGAATGGCAGCCTAGAGAAGGCACTAGAAAACAAGGTAAACAAGTAAACAAGTGCTCTAGACTGGGAAACCAGTCTATGCCCTTGCCCCTTTATATATTGCTACAAAGTGTGCATGGATCAGGCCATAAGAAATACATGAGGTAGCTGGTGTACAGAGAGCAATGCTAAATAAGGAAATAGGGCAAAGGGAAACTAAATAGGAACCAATGACAAATAGAGAGTAATTAGTTTAGTAAAAGAAAGCAAGGCAAAGGTAAGGTATGATATTAAAGGGCTAGGCCATAACATTAGAGAAAGTCTAGGCTACAATGAGGTAAAAGGCTATGCTACATGAGGTATAAAGGCTAGACCAGGGCTAGACCCAACCTCATGGCATGATAAGATATAAGATGAGATAAGATAAGATAAGATCAAAGAAAGTGGTCAAAGACAGTAAACAGTAAAGATAACTTAGCTTAGGGTAAGAATGAAAAATAGCCCCTAGCTAAGTAGTGCCAGTGTAAAACAGTTCTCATGTAAGATCCTAGTCTTCCATTACAGGTTCCTTACTTTTTTTCCATTCCAACCCTTAATATACAAGGCCACTACCTCACTCCTTCATTTCCACTCCATTCTTTCCCCTTATCTATTTAATAGTATGCTCTTACTACTAGTAGTGTCCATAGCTAGTAGGAAGTCTAGGGTAGGCTTCCTGTACTTAGTGCATGCATCACCCTGGGCCATATATAAGAGGCAGGTATAAGTGGTCAAGTCTTTCCAGACTTAATCACTTTATACTATGCAGTTTGTACTTCTTTGGATTCTAGCCCTTTTAGAGCTTAGCCATAGTTGCATAAGTATGAGTCTCTTCTGAGTTCTCTTTTATTGATTTCTCCTTGATTGCTCCTCTTCAGAGCCTTCTCTTGAGTCTTCCTTCATATTTCTCCTCACACACACACATTTAGGTTTAGTCTCTGGGATTTAGAGTTATAACAGATTCCTTCTGTGAAATAATTGTAGAAAGATGGCTCATTATTTATATAAATGACCTTCTTATCTCCTTTCCAGATGCTAACACACATAGAACCTGTATCTTTTGCATACTACAACATATAGCAGACTTTAACCTCCATTTAAAATTGAAAAAGTGCACCTTTGCCTTATTTAAGGTTGAATACTTAGGAATAATCATTTGTCCTGGCAAACTCACCATGGACTCTGTCAAACTTGACAGTATTGCCATGTGACTCACTTTTCAGAAAGTCAAAGATGTTCATTCCTTTTTGAGCTTTGCTAACTTCTACAGACAATTTATTCCCAATTACTTGCTTATTGCCCACCTTTTCCTTGATCTCATCAGAAGATGGCTCCTTGGTCCTGAACTCCAGCCTGCCAGGAATTTCTTGACTTCCTCAAGACTCTCTTCCTTTTACAATCTGTCCTCTAACTTTCTGACCTCTCCTGTTCCTTTGCCATTGCCATAAACACCTCTGCCTATGTATTCAGTGATATTCTTCTTCAAATGGATTTGAACAGGGACTGGCACCCCTGTTTCTATTTATTCCAGATATTTTCTGCTGCTAAGTGAAACTATAACAGTTATAATCACAAACTCCTCACAATTATCCATACCCTCAAGATCTAATGGCAATACTAAACAACCAACAAGAGGGCTTTTATGCTAGTGGCCCTGAACTAGGCTTGTGAGTCTTGATAAGAAATAAGGAGTCTCTTCAAATTTAAGGCCACTAATCATAGTGTACCAAAGAGGGGTAAAAAAAGGGGAGTTATAACAGGGAGGTCAAGACTGGGGAAACTCCAAGTCTCTTTCTATCTGTTTATATATTCAACAGAGGCATATAGCCTCAGTATAGGACTACTATCTATGGCCATCAATAGTAGTAAGTATGCATGCTGATAAATAAGAAGACATGGGGCATAGAGTAGAGAGTGAGGCAGTGGCCTCATGGACTAAAAGAAATAGAAGAGAACCACATCATGAGAATATGGGAGAATAAAAGGAAAGATGCAGAAACATCAGATATGAATCAGGCACAACAATTATAAGGTCAAGAAGATCCCATCTGAATCTCTGCCACAGATCAGATCCTAATATTAATCCTTAAGATTAGATATCATCAGAGTAAGATCTAGATCTTATCTAGAGATCTGCCATATCATGTGACCATTACCTGACATTGGAGAATACTCTGATGTAAATCAAACCTATATCTATGATTAATCTTGTTTTGGCAAGTGAGTCTCACAGTCACATGACAAGACCATCAGTGTTTCTGCTAAGCATATAACAGAATTTCCTTATATTATTCAGGTTTTAATGCAGAACTCCTTCTGCTACAATCCAAAATCAATCTAGGTTCTCAAAAAGGGCACTTCATAGCTCAGTTTGAAACAAAAGCAAAGCTAGCCTTGGCAAGGAAAGAGTTAGAGGAGTTAAGGAGCTAATACTGAGGGAAGCTGGGAAACTTCAAGTGCACTAGACTGGGATTGCCAGCCTCATACTCAAGATTATATATTCTAATGAAATAAAGCACAGCCATAGAGTCTTGCTTACATATAGGGTTTGATAAATATGCAACAGCTGGTACTAGAAAAAGGAAGAATATAGTGTTTATACCTTGATTCTGCAATGGTCTAGAAAATAGGACTAAGTATAAGCTGTAAATATGAATGCAACAATAGACAAGAAGGAAAGAAGATCTATATCATAACAGGTTTTTACTGATCATAAAAACCTTACTTCTGCATCCCCCAGACCCTTAACCACTAACAGGCACAATGGCTCCTTGACCTCACTAACTTTAACATCCAGCTTTACCACATAGCTGGTTCATTCTTGCTGGCATCAATGCCCTCTTCCATTACCCAGACCTCTGCCCTTCAGACTCTGCTAACAACTCATTGGTTATAGCTCTTCCAGAGTATTTCTTCTGTTGCATCATTAATGTAACCCTCTTTATCCATATTTACAAGCATGCAGAAACTGACTTTCATTGTCTCTCTCTTTTCCACAAATAAGATGACTCCATGTACTCCAACCTCTGCAAACATGTCACTAATTGGAAACTCTGTGATAACCTCCTCATTTACCAGGATCATGTCTATATTCCCACCAATAAATTTTTTTATCAATTTATTCTCCATTGTTGTTATAACCACCCCCTTGCTGGCCACTCTGGAAAGGTTGCATAACCTGCCAACAAAATAAAGTCAACATTTACCTCTTCACCCCTGCCCTCTTCTCCATTCACTCCACTGTGACCCACTCCTTCCAGATGATCTCCTGTGACCTTATCATGGACCTTTTACCTTCCAATGGCTTCAATTCCCTGTTGGTTGTGGTTAACCACAGACTTACTAAGGAGATTATTCTATGCTCTACCAAGAAAACTGCCACTGCTGAGAATATTACTATCCTTTTTTTCCACAAAGTCTATCTCCAATTTGATCTCTACAACAAAGTCATCTCTGATCAAGGCCTCCAGTTTGCCTCTATCTTCACAAAGGAGCTTGGTAAACTCCTGAACTATAACCTCTTCCTTTTTATTATATACCACTTCTAATCTAATGGAAAAACTGAACAAGTTAACTAGGAAATTGAAACTTGTTATATAACTAGCAAACACAATGGTCTCAAGCATGTGACCATGGAAACTGTTGAGCATGTGATGCAAATGGTTGCATAGTCATGTGACCAGGAGCATATAATCATGCAAATAAGATGCCTTATAAAGATAACCCTAGGCTAAGGCTAAGTCCTATTATTAGAGTATTCCCCTGCACAAAGGTATCAGTCATGTGATGTGGCAGATCTCAGATGAGATCCAGGTATAGTCCCCAATGATATCTGATCTCAGGATCTAAATTAGAATCTGCATCTGTGGCAGAGATCCAAATGGGATCTTCTTGGCCTTATGGTGGCCATGCCCCTTTCATATCTGAGAACCTGTGCACTTCTATTTTCCCACATCCTTATGGTGTGGTTCCTCTTTTATTCCTATCCCTTGATCCATGAGGCCACTATCTCACTCCTTATTCCTGCCCCATGCATTATCCCCATTCTACTATAGAGCCAGTTGTGCTATTGATGTCCATAGATAGCATAGTCTAGGGTAGGCCCCCTGTACATGGTCTGTGCACAGACTTAAGCAATATATAAGACAGGAAGTGCAAGCTGGGAAAACCCAGTCTTGCTCTCTTGACCTCTAGGCTGGTTATACAGACTAGTTTTGACACTAGTGCTGCTGGCTTCTGGTTTATACAAGAGTAGTGGTCTCATCCTTTTTCTATGTCTAGTTCAGGGCCACTAGCATAAAAGCCCTACCGGCTTTCCAGAATAGATTAAAAGTGTCCATCAAGGAGTGCCATGAGTTTCAAGAATAGAATAGCAAGAAGCCATAACATCAAGTCTTTTCTGAGTCCTTCTTATTTATTTCCTCTTTGATTACTTCTTTCCAGAGCCTTCATAGGAGTTTTCTTCAATGTTTATTCTTTTCTCTCTAGTATCTAGATATAGCCTCTGGGATCCAGAGTTGTAATACTTGCCTATAATACTTGAAAGGAAAAGATTGTTTTGCTTAACTATAGCCTTTATTCCTGCTTGTTTGAGATGGTAGCACATGATCTAGGAGAAGATGAAATGGTTTTTGATATTAGAAAATACATGGCTAACTTGAATAGTATTTTCAATCTTTTATTTTTAATCAGATAAATATTATATTTGCTTATAGCAAACATGATGGTTTCTTGCATGTGATCATGGAAATGGCTTGCCAAATCAAGGATAACTCTAGACTAAGGTTATATTCTATTTAAAGTAGTTCTTCAATGCATGGTAATAGTCATATAATATGGCAGATCTTAGAGAAGATCTAAATGAAATATCCTTGACCTTATAATTGCCTTACCTTATTTATTTCTGCTATCTCTGCATTTTCCCTTTTATTCTCCCATATTCTTTGTTATGGCTCCAGTCTAACACAACAGTCACACATGACTGTGGGAACCATATGCCTTACAAGGAAACACTAGGCTAAGGTTACATTCTTATTATTTAGTATTCAGACAGACATTCCCCCACACAGGTTTGGTCATGTGATGTGGCAGATCTCTAGATGAGATTGTGGCAGAGATCTTAGATGGATCTCTGAGGCCTCATGGTTGCCAGGCCATTCTCATAGATCAGATCAGTGTGCTTCCTTTCCATTCCACCCACATCCTCATTGAAGCGGAAGACTACCCACTCTGCCTTGATACTCAAGTCGACCTTGGTGGATGCTCCTAGTCTATCCTTGATAACTACTTGGGCTTTTACACTAGTGGCCCAGAACTAGGCAAGAGAGAAAGTATGAGACCTGGGCTCTTGTATAAACCCAAAGCCAGACAGTAAATAAGAGCAGAGGTGGGATTCTTTTTGAATCAAGACCTAAGATCACTACTGTGGATCTAGCCTAGAGGTCAAGAGAGCAAGACTGGGGAAACCCCAGCTTGCACCCCCTGCCTTATATATTGTTGGGATCTGTGCACAGACCAAGTACAGGAGGTCTACCCTAAAGTGTGCTATCTATGGGCACCAATAGCTAAAGTAGCTCCTACCTCTAAATAGATA
>JBBPJW010001530.1:0-10655 GCA_038088935.1 Pulveroboletus aff. viridisquamosus
AAGGCTGGCTCTTAGTGGTAAAGTCCTCCAGACTTTATCACTTAGTAGCAACAGCAGTTTAGGCTTACAAGGTTAAGCTCTTCTTAGGAAACCAGGCCCTTCAGCGGCACAGGATCTAGGCAGTCTCGCGCACATGTCTCTTCCGAGTCCTCTTCATCCTCATCTTCTAGAGTCATTCTCAGTTGCTCCTCATCAGAGCCACCACTAGGGTTTACTTTGTGTTCCTCCACTTCCAACATAGTCTAGGTGTAGCCTCTGATTTCCAGAGTCGTAACAGGAGTCTACTGCCTTGTTCTTTAGTTCTCTGTTCTGTTATATCCTGTATTCCAGACTCTAATTCTAACTTAGTCATTAGCTGTCCTTTATACCCCACACTAGCCAGTAAGCTATACTAGTCCTTGATTCCCTTTTATGTATCTCCTGTTGTGGGATCACTTCCTACCCTCTCGAGTCTTCTCTGACACCTTGGGGAACGCCAATGGTCTCTGGACTTTCCTAGATCTCTATGAGGCTTTTGACTAGTGGCCCCTAACTAGGCAAAGGGAAAGGATAAGTCTGTAGATGAGGCCTTGTGTATAAACCTAGCCAGGCAGCGGATGAGAGCTGAGGGGGAACCCCACTAGGGGTTGGCCCTTAGATCAGGCTAGGCCTTTAGCTGAAGTCACAAGAGGTCAAGACTGGAGAACCCAGCCTTGACATCCCCTGCTTATATATTGCTGGCTACTATGCATGGACCAGCTACAGGAGACCTACCCTAAGTAATGCTATCTGTGGACACCAATAGCATAAGGTGCTCAATGACTAATAGATAAGGGAGGAGAATGCATGGGGCAGATATTAGGAGTGAGGCAGTGGCCTCATGGATCAAGGGATAGAATGGAAGAGAAGCCACACCATGAGGATGTGGGAGAATGGAAGGGAAGCACTGAGATGCGATCTATGAATAAGGCATGGCTGCCTAGAGGCCGAGGAGATCCATTGGATCTTTGCCACAGATCAGATCCTAATCTCCATTAGAGATATCATCAGATGGATCTAAGATCCCATCAGGGATCCAGCCATATCACATGACCTATACTCGATGCCAGGGGAATACTCATAAGATGGACTAGTAACTCTAGCCTAGGGCTTGCCTTGTAAGGAAGCTTGTTCGCACGATCATGTGCAACTGATCATGTGACCAGCGCATCACATGCTCTAAGGTTCCCACGGTCACGTGCGACCGTCGTGTTAGGCTTGCGCCATAACATCTCCAGCCTTTTCACTACTACTCCATTCCACTCCAGTTATACTCATGCTTTTCCTGTACTAGTGATACTACAGCTGCTCTGATCCTCCACTTCCTTTCTGCTCTATTCTGATTTTAGCTTTGCCTTATTTTCAGTCACTTAGTACAACTTAGTTTCTACTTCATTCTCTCAGAGCTATTCCATTTCAACTCTGCACTTTTTTCCACTCTTGTTTCTTTCTCTTCCCTGTTTTGACTCTCGTATCTTCTTGGCATCTTTTAGTTTCAGTCTGACATGCCTTGGCACTGTTATTACTGACATTTCCATTTGTCTCCAAAATGCATTGGCATCTGCTCTCACTTCTGAGACATCTCCAGTCTTATCTTCCCTCCTTGCTTAGATCTTTTTACTACTCTGGAACTATAAGTACTATAACTCCTGTATAGTACTGTAGTTCAAATATCAATGAAAACACCTCTGTCTTGATTTCATTCTCACTCTGACTAAGCTTCCAAGCTCACCCTCTGAACCTCTGGTTCATTCTGGAGTAACTCCAGGCCTTAATGGAATTCTTAAGGAAATTCTAAGGGCTTTTTCTTATTGTAACTAGGCTTAATGCCTCTTGTCTTACCTGTCCTTTATGTTGAGCCATAAAACTGCTCTTCTCTCTTCCTCTGATCCCCTTATAAATTGGAACACTGAGTTGTGCAAGAGTACATCACATAAGGTGAATCTAAGTTCCATTTGACCAAGAAAAGCCCCCCCCCTCCCTAACCTTCCAGAATCTCTGGACTTCTTCAGAAACCTCCGGAGCTATGTTTTTACCAATAGGTTGAGTACCATCAGTATGTTCAACCCCAGAGTTTGTTCTGAATCTCTTTCTTACTGTCATCTTGAATTCTAATGGTATCTTGCATCTAGAATTCATCTCTCTAGCTTCCCTACAGCCTAGCAGTATGCTTGGCTTAGAAAATCCCTTAGCATCCTCAGAATTAGTCTAACAGTGAAGCAACTAGGTTTGCTCAGTTCATTAACTTCAGCAGTTTTGATAGCTTGCTGTTATGACTCTGGAACTCAAAGGCTACACCTAGATAAAGTGAAGGAGGAGTGACACAGAAGAGAACTCAAAGGGAGACTCCTGAGAGGAGCAACTGAGGAGGGAGTGATGAAGAAGGACTTAAAGGAGACTCGTGCCTGAGTGACTATGGGCCTGTCCTGGAAAGGGCTGGATTCCAAAGAAGTGCAAACTTGCAAGGTACAAAGTGATAAAGTCTGAGGAGACTTTACCACCAGTACCCACCCCTTATATATTGCCTAGAGAGGCACACAGACCATGTAAGTAAAGTCTACCCTAGAGTACTACTATCTATGTAAACCAATAGCAGTAAAGGAGCACTATTAAATAAGAGAGGGAAGGGCATGGAGCAGTTATTAAGGAATGAGGCAGTGGCCTTGCGGATGACAGGTGTAGAATGGAAGAGAAGGTCAGGATTCACCATAAAGATGGGGATCTTTGCCACAGATGAGATTGCATCTCAGGATCTGTCAGATCTGTGGAGATTAGATCAGATCTAGATTGGGAAGATCCCGGGCAGATCCAGGGAAGATCCTCAGATGGGAGTCACATGACCACTGACTGTAGAGAACTCGTAAAGTGTTGGCTAAGCCCTAGACTAGGGTTATTCTGAAAAGGAGTAGGGTTCCCATGATCACGTGATGTGAAAGTGGTAGTTGCAAAGGAATTGCAATACTTGCCAGTAAGCCATACTAGCCCTTGATTTCCCTTCAAGCAACTCTGGCCCTTCCATTATTACTTTAATTCACTCCAGTTGCACTCATGCTCTTTTCACCCTAGTTATTAGTACAGCTTCTCTGATCTTCTGTTTCCTCTCTGCCTTAATTCTAATTCTAGCTTTGTTTCTATTCTTAGTCATTTATTACATCTTAGTTCTCACATCATCCTCTCCAGACTACTTTATTCCAATTCCATACTTTCCTTTACTTTTACTTCCTTTCTTAGTCCCGTTTTAACTCTCATCTCTTCCTGCCATCTTTTAGTTTCAGTCTGATATAATTTGGTGCTGTTATCTCTGACATCTCCATTTATCTCCAAGATATATTGGCATCTGCCCTTACTTCTAAGACAACTCCAGTCTTATCTCCTTTTCCTGCTTGGACTCTTTGCTACTTCAGAACTATAAGTACTATAACTCCTATATATAGTATCTTAGTTTAAATATCAATAAAAATACCCCTGTCCTGATTTTGTCCTTACTTTGACTTAGCCCCCCAGCTCACTCTCTGACCCTCCAGTTCACTCCAGAGTACCACCAGGCCTTAAATGGAATTTTTAAGGAAATTCTAAGGGCTTGCTTTCATTATAACTAGGCTTGATGCTTCTTGTTTCACCTGTCTTTTGTGTTGAGCCATGAGACCACTTCCTTCTTCACCTCTGACTCCTCTGTAAATGTCATATTCCAGATTACCATGTCCACTCCATGACATCTCCAATGCAACTCCAGTTGGAGATTACTTTTAAGCTACATGCTGGCTAGTTCTCATTTCCCTTATTCTCTGTCTATCTGATAATACTTATAATTCCTCCTATATACTTCCATGTCCTTTCAATACAACTTCATAGTTTATCCAGCCTCATTTTCTGTTCCTTACTCTCCTTATCTATTTTCTGTTATCTTTTAGTTTTATTGTTTAGTTTTATTCTGGCATGACATTGTTAGTATCTGTTATGCACCTTGTGCAGCTACCACTTTCACATTATGTGATTGTGGGAGAGATACTCCATTTCAGGTAATCCTAGCTTAAGGTCTGACTATTCCTATGAGTACCTTATGGTCAGTGGTCACATGACTAGAGATCTAGGATCTTCCCAGGATCTGCCCACAGAATCTTCCCTATCTCAGATCTAGTTGTATCTTCTCAGATCTGATGGATTCCCAGATCTATATCTATAATCTCATCTGTGGCAAAGATCCCTGTCCTCATTTTCCAACCCTGATCTTCCATTATAAGCTCTATCTTCTCTTCCATTCTTTCCCTTGATCCATGAGGCCACTGCCTCACTTCTTAATATCTGCCCCATGCATTTACCTCTCTTATTTAATAGTGTGTCCTTACTGCTATTGGTGTCCACAGATAGTAGTACTCTAGGGTAGGATTAGTATAGTTGGTCCAGGTGCCTTTCTAGGCCATATATAAGGAGTGGGTATGGGTAGTCAAGTCTCTTCAAACTTGATTACTTTATACCTTGCTTTAAAAGCACTTCTTTGGATTCCAACCCTTTCTAGATTAGGCCCATAGTTGCATGGGCATGAGTCTCTTCTGAGTCCTTCTTCATCAATCCTTTCTTGGTTGCTTCTCTTCAGAGCCTCCATTAGGTTTTCTCTTTTCATGTTCCTCCTCTCACTCTTTATCTAGGTTTAGCCTCTGGAATCCAGAGTCATAATAGTATCATACCTGACATCTCTGTTTGTATCCAGGTTGCACTAACAACTGCTTTTGCTTCTGCAACCACTTCTGTTTTATTTCCTTCCCCTTGTTTAATAATCTGCTTTTTCATAATATAAGTACTGTAGCTCTATATCTTGTACCTCAGTTTGAATATCAATATAACTTAGCACACTCTCTCAACCTTATAAGCAGGTCATATACTTACCCTCTGAACTCAAGTCTCTATGACTTACTCTAATCCTCCATTTTCCTCTGAAATTCAGGGCACTGGGACTAGTGCAAAGGTGCACCACATAAGGTAAAGCCAAGCCACATTTAACCATTACTCTGAAGTATTCTGAAGTGAATCTAAAGTATGCCCTTGTTTAACAGTAAATCAGAATACTAAGCTATACAAGGATATATCATATAAGATAAAGCCAAGTTCCATTTAACCCAAGGAAAACTCTTCTTGATTCTTCCAGAAACCTCTGGACTTTTTTGAAAGCCTCTGAAGCTATGTCCTTATCTCTGGAGTTTGCTTCTAGAGTTTTTCTTCCCTATAATCCTGAGTTCCAGCAGTATCTTGTACCTAGAGCTTAATATTATATAAGCATCCTTCCAGAGCCTTAACAAGTATGCTAGAACTATAAGTTCCTTTTAGCACCTAGAGATTAGGGTTGATAGGGTTTAATAGCCATTTAGTGCTGTTTTAACACAAGCACTAAGTACAAGAATAAGCATAAGCTAGATTAGAATTGGATCTGAATTACAGAATATAACAGATGGTTCAAAAGGGTCAATTGGAAGAATTATGCACTATGTAACCTTCTATATCTCCATTAAAGATAAAGTAAATGAATGGCATCAAGAGAAAATAATGGTACTTGTTTCTTATTTAGAAACCATTGACCTTTTAATAGGATGCAATTGGTTTAAACAATATAATCCTAACATAGATTGGGTCAACAAATACATCCAGTTCCCAAAATGTGGTAATAATTACAGACAAGTGCAAGTATACTTGCAAATTACTAAAGAAGATTTGTTGAAAAAGAAGTTATTACAAGAAGTATGGCTGTTTTTGATGATTTTCTCTCAAAAGGAATCAGAATGAATGCCAGTACAAAAAATGAATGTGGGATCATGTGGTAGATCTTAAAAAGATATTCATTTTTAAAAAAGATCATATAATTCTGTTAGCTAATTAAGAATTAAATGAGGTTAGGGAATTTATTGACAAGAAAAGCAAAAAGGGGTATATTCAATCCTCCAAGTCATTCCAAACATCTCCAATGTTCTTCATTGATAAGAAGAATGGAGGAAAATGAATGGTTATTGACTATTATTATCTCAATAATCACATGATAAAAAACAACTATCCAATTCCTCTTATCTTGACTCTTATTGATCATGTTATGGCATCTAATCCAAAAGCAAGGAGTTCACCTTGAGGAGTGCCCATGCAAAAAAGAAAAAGACCAGGCAACAAGTGCTTTAAACTGGATTCCCCAGTCCATAGCCTTGCCCTTATATATTGCTAACTATAGTTTATGGACCAGGCCATGAGGCCTACATGAAATAGCTAACATAATGCTAAATAAGGAAGTAAGGCATAAGGCAAAACAGTGCTGGCCAAACTAAAAGTAACCTGGATAAGATAAAATAGAAGCTAAAAGTGGTGTAAGTTGTTATATTACATTTTAGACCCTAATTTTGACTTAGTTCTTAGCTGTCCTTTATACTCTGCACTAGCCAGTGAGCTATACTAGTTCTTTATTCCCTTTTATGCACCTTTGGCCTTTCCACTACTACTCCATCCCACTTCAGTTGTGCTTGTGCTTTTCCTGCATCAGCAATACTATCACTGAAGCAGGGATCTCCCTACCCTGGCTTGTATCTTGAGTCTTTCTTGATGAATGCCTATATTCTATCTGCTGAGGCTTTTGGCTAGTGGCCCCTAACTAGGCTGAGTAATGAAAGCTAAGATGGTCCTGTGTAAAGCCTGGGGCTCAGCAACCAAATGAGTTGGCCTCAGGAGAGCTAAGGTGGATCCCCCCTTGGGGACAGACCTAAGATCCAGAGTTCCTCTTGTGTAAACCCTGTAAGAGTCAAGAGGACAAGACTGGGAAATACCCAGCTTGTGCCCCCTGCCTTATATATTGCTGGAGTCCATGCACGGACCAACTACAGGAGGCCTACCCTTAACTACACTATCTATGGTCACCAATAGCATAAGTAGCTCTATGGACTCTGAGGATATAAATAGGAGAACATGCATGGATTGGATGGAAGAAGTGAGGCAAGGGCCTCGCAGATAAGGGATGGATGAGGGAAGGCTGCCACACCATGAGGATGTGGGGGAATGGAAGGATGCACTGCCCTGGTTCTATAAATGAGGCATGGCCACCATAAGGCCAAGAAGATCTATCTGGATCTCTGCCACAGATACAGATCCTAATCTCCAAAGAGATATTATCAGATACTGATCTAAGATCTCATCTGAGATCCAGCCACATATCATGTGACCTTGCAAGTGCCAGAAAGAACTCTGAAGGACATCTGACCTTAGCCTAGAGTTTGCCTTGTTTGGCTACTCATTCACACAATCATGTGCTCCTAGTCACATGACCAGAGCATCACATGCTTTCTGGTCTCTCACAATCATGTGTAACCACATGTAGACTGGCACTGTAACAATCACTGCTTTAACCCTCTGTTCTATTTCTGCTCTATTTTAATTTTAGCCTTTTCTCATTTTCAGTCACTTAGTACAACCTCATTTCTATCTTGTTCTCTCTGGACTATTCTGTTTCAACTCCACACTTTCTCTTATTCTTGCTTCTTTCACTTTCCTGTTTTAACTCTCATATCTTCTTGCTATCTTTCAGTTTCAGTCTGACACACCTTGACACTGTTATTGCTGATATCTCCATTTGTCTTCAAGATACATTGGCACCTGTTCTTACTTCTGAGATAACTCCAGTTTTATCTCTCCTCCCTGCTTAGACTCTTTGCTACTCTGAAACTATAAGTATTGTAACTCTTGAATAGTACTATAGTTTGAATATCAACAAAAACACCTCCATCTTGAGTTCATTCTCACTTTGACTAAGCTTTCAAGCTTACCCTCTGAACCTCTGGTTCACTCTGGAGTAACTCCAGGCCTTAATGGAATTCTTAAGGAAATCCTAAGTTGTTCTTATTATGACTAGACTTGACACTCCTTGTCTCATCTGTCTTTTGTATTGAGTTATGAGACTGCTCTTCTTTTTTTCTTCAAATCCTCTGTAAATTGGAACATCAGGTTGTGCAAGGGCATACCACATAAGGTGAAGCCAAGTTTCATCTGACCCAAGAAAAGCTTCCTTTGACCTTTCAGAATCTCCAGACTTCTTTGAGAGCCCCCAGAGCTATGCCCTTATCTACAGATTAAGCACCATTAGTAGGCTTAACCCAAGAGTTTGTTCTGAAGCTCTTTCTTACTGTTACCCTGAATCCTAACAGTACCTTGCATTTAGAGTTTACCCTCTCTAGCCTTTCTATAGCCTAGTAGCATGCTTGGCTTAGAAGATTCTTTAGTATCCCCAGAATTAGATCTGATAGTAAAGCAACTAGGTTGCTATTAGTTGTGACTTTCAGTAGTTTTGAAATAAGTAAGGTAAGTTTGTAACAGATTATCTAAATGGAGCTGATCTCTTTGCCATGCTAGATCTTTGATGAAAATACAATAATATCAGAATTAAGAAAGATAACAAGTGAAAGAGAGCCTTTACTACTCTTCTACATGCTTATTTGGTAATGTACTTTGGCATGTGCAATTTCCCTGGTAATTTTCAAAATATGGTTAATGTTGAATAACATTTTCCATGACATGTAGGCAAAGGTACTAATTTATATAGATAATATTATTATCTTTACAAAAGACAAGTCTTGGCCTTAATATTTTCAAGTTATCCATGAAATACTTCTATGTGTTGTACACATTATAAACAATATGCACTTCAACCACTCAAGCAAGGCAAATATAATGTGGGAGCTAGAAGATATACTATACAGTTTTACAAGTGCTTAAAGCTGGGACCTTTGAAATATTAAGGCTATAGTATTTATACTATAGGAAACTATGCACTGACCAAGATTCTGATGGGAGAATTTCCATACATGTGACATGGGGATCAAAAAGAAGAGAAGCAATTAAAAAAAGATCAAGGGTTATGCTTCTTTGAAATAAAAAGAAAGAGATGGAAATAAAAAGAACTCTAATCATATGAAGACATAAGGCTAACCCTATGCTCTGGGCCCAGGCCTGTCATATGACCCATCATGTGCACCTGATAAGGTAAAAGATTAGATAACCATGTGAAAAAGATAAAATAAAGTCATATAATCAAGAAAACAAAAAAATGTTATAATACTATAACTCTATGACAATGATTTTTTTTTCTCAAGCCCTTTAAGTGTTACTTTGCCAAAGAAGAAGTTGATTATCTCAATATGATTGTTTCCAAACAGAAAGTGTGGATACAATTGAATAAAACCAATATAATTCACAATTAATCCATATCTTGTACTTTAAAATACCTTCAATTTTTCTTGGATTTGACTAATTATTACTGTCATTTGATTTCAAAGTTTGCAGACATAGCTTACCCACTTAACACCCTTACTTACAAAAACATCTTCTTTATCTAAACACAATCTTGTCAAGATGCTTTTGACCAACTTAAGATTATTCTAATCTCTGACTGTTATTGTTACATGTCTAGTGAACATGATGGTCTTTAGCACATGACCATGGGAACTTTAGAGAATGTGATGCAAAATGGTTGCATAGTCATGTGACCAGGAGCATGTGATTATGTGAATGAGTAGCCTTATAAGGTTAACCCTAGGCTAAGACTAAGTTTTTTATTTAGAGTAGATCTCCAGCACAGGTTTGGTCACATGATGTGGCAGATCTCAGATGAGATCCAGGCACAGTCCCCAATGATATCTGATCTTCAGATCTAGACTAGAATCTATATCTGTGGCAAAGATCCAATGAATCTTCTTAGTCTTATAAAGGCCATACTATATTTATATCTGCTATTCTATGTACCCTTTCATTCTCCCACATCATCATGGTGTGGTTCTCTTCCATTCTATCCCTTGATCCATGAGGTTACTGCCTCACTTCTTATTTTCACTTCATGCTCTCCCCTCTTATTTATAATATAGACCTTACTGCTATTGGTGTCCATGGATAGTAGACATTAGAGTAAGCTCCCTGTACTTGGTCTGTGCATAGACTCTAGCAATATATAAGTCAGGGAGTATAAGCTGGGTTTTCCCAGTCTTGCTCTCTTGTCCTTTAGAGTTAATTACCTGTGGGATTATACAAGAGGCCCACTAGATCTCTCTGCTGTCCCAAAATAGGATCCCATTAAGCTCTCTTCTGGTTTGGCTCCTTTGATTGCTGAGCTTAGGCTTTACACAGGATCATTATTGCTTTCTTTTATTCAGCAGCCTAGTTAGAGGCCACTAGCACAAAAGCCCTGCTTACAGTTTGAGGATAGGAGCATTCACCAAGATAGTTTAAGTACCAAGGCTAGGGTAGGTAGTTATCTGCTACAGTTATATTTTATACTTCAGATCTAATTCTGACCCAGCTTCCACTTGGTTTTTTACACTCAGTGCTTGCCAGTAAACTATACTAGCCCTTGATTTCCCTTCATGCAACTCTGGCCCTTCTATTACTACTCCATTTCACTCTAGTTACACTTACACTCCTTCCACTCTAGTATCATTACAGTTTCTCTAACCCTCTATTCCTTTTCCACTTTAATTCTAACTTTAGCTTTGTTTCTAATCTCAGTCACTTAGTATACCTTACTTTTCACTTTTTCTTCTCTGGACTACTTCATTTTAACTCTGTACTTTCTGTTGCTCTTGTTTTCTTTCTTGTTCCTGTTTTAACTCTTGCCTTTTTATGCCATT
>JBBPJW010001531.1:0-10653 GCA_038088935.1 Pulveroboletus aff. viridisquamosus
CTTGCAGTGTAACACTAGCTACAAGAGAAATAGTCCATAATTTTACCAGCTACCATACCCTGCATTTTAGCAACTCATGTCTTTTATTCAAATAATACCAATGCCTCTTCAAAGAGCAAATGAATTGTCAACATTGCTGACAAAGCTGTTATGACTCTGGATTCCAGAGGCTAAATCTAGATAAAAAGCAAGAGAAGGAACATGAAAGGGAAAATCAAGAGAAGGCTTTGAAGAGAAGCAACTGAGGAGGGATCAATGAGAGAGAACTTGGAAGAGACTTGTGCCTGTGTGACTAAGGATCTGTTCTGAAAGGGTAGGGACTCAAAGAAGTGCAAACTGCAAAGTATGAAGTGATCAAGTCTGGAGAAACTTGACTACCCATACCTGCCCAGAGTGGCACACAGACCAACTACTCTAAGCCTACCCTAGACTACCTACTAGCTATGGACACCACTAGCAGTAAGAGCACACTATTAAATAAAGGAGGAGAAGACATGGAGTGAATATGAAAAAATGAGGCAGTGGCCTTATATATCAAGGGATTGAAATGAAAGAGAAGGAAAGACTTGTAATGGAAGAGAAGGGTAAAACATGAGAATAGGGATCTCTGCCACAGATATGCTAAGATTATAGATGCAGATCTGAGATCCATCAGATCCATAAAGATAGCATCAAGATTTAGATAGGAAAGATCCTGGGCAGATCCTGGGAAGTATTATGTATTATGAGATCACAGTGCCAAATGCTCAGGAAAGAAAAGGATTTATAAGGAGCAGCTACAAGTTAACATGAGTAAAGTACAAGTGCTCAAAGCTAAGAACTTTGTTATGCATCCCTAGAGTGCAATTCAAATACTATGCAATACTGGTAAGTGACAGTCAATCAAATATTACAAGAGGGCTTTTAAGACTAGTGGCCCCTAACTAGGCTTGTGAATCTTGACAAGGGAATAACCCAAGTTAACACCATACCACAGTGCTCAGGCTTTTCAAAAAGAAGAAGAAGAAGAAACCTGGGTTAACACTGAAGTGTTCAAGTAAAGAGGAGTAAGAGACAAGTGATTAAGACTGAAGAGACTCCAGGTCTTGCCTACCCTGTATATATATTGCCAGGAGGCATAGCCTCATACACAGGATAAGTAATCTACTATCTATGTAGCCAATAGCAGTAACCTCTTATATCTTCTTAAATAGGAAATAGGGCATAGGGTGTATGAGTTAGGAGTGAGGCAGTGGCCTCATGGATCAAGGAAATAAGAAGAGAACCACAACCATGAGGATATAAGAGAATGGAAGATACTCAGGGTCAATGGATATAAATTAGGCATGGCAACTGTTATAATCACATTTTCATTTTTGCATCATGTGACCATGGGACACCTTTTATATTTCACCTTTTCACCTCTTCACACTTTCACTTTATCACACTTTCACTTCTTCACACCTTCACTAAGTCACACTCTAGACCATGGCATCATTACCTGGCAGCTTCCATGAGGAACTGCTATGGTACTCACTCCCTTACTGCCATTGGTCAGCTTACTGTATCAATAGTTAGGGCCGGTCCATACTATATGGTCCATGCATCATTCTGTAGCATATATAAAGGGCTGGCACAAGCTGGGATTTCCCAGTCTTGTGCACTTGAGCTCTTTGCTTTATACAAGTCACCTGACTCTTCTTTATATTTCCTTTTGCCTAGTTCACTTGGGGTCTAGCTAAAACCCAAGCTCTTAGAGAAAGGCGATCACTGGGACCAGTTTCGACATTTAGGTCAGAATAGCAAGACTGCCATTTCAGCAACCATAAGGCCAAGGAGATCTATCTAGATCTCTGCCACAGATCAGATCTTTATCTAGATTTTTGAGATCAGATGTCATTGGTATTAATCTAAGATCTTATCTGAGATCTGCCACATCACATGATCAACCCATGAGCAAGGAATACTCTGATATAATAAATCAAACCTAAGCCTAGGGTTTGTCCTTATAAGGCAGGTAAGTTCCATGGTTACATGAAAGACCATTAGTGTTTGCTGAGTACATAACAGGCTTTAAGTTATAAAACTACAGTTTATAGCTATAAAGAATGCACATGGACCAGCATACACTGATGGTCTCAACACATGATTGTGAGACTTCTATGCCAAAACAAGGTTAACTCTAGGTTTGGGTTTCAGTTCTATTTAGAGTATTCCCTGTGTATAAGTATTGATCACATGATGTGGCAGATCTCAGATGAGATCTAGATTAATTATAATAATATCTGATCTAACAGATCTAGATGGTGATCTCCTTGACCTCATGATGGCCTGGCTACATTCATATTCACCATTATAAGTATGCTTTCCTTCCATTCTCCCATATCCTCATGGTTATGATACTCTTTCTTTAGTTATAATCTGCAAGGCCACTGCCTCACTCCTATCCTTTACCCTATGCCTTCCTATTTAAGTAAGCAAGAGTTTATATCACTATTGGTTAACATAGATAGTAGTTAGTCATCCTGTATATGGGGGCTGTGCCCTCTGGCAATATATATACAGGGTGGTGAGGACTTGGGGTTCCCCAGTCTAATCCTCTTGTAACATTAGCCTGTCTACATGGGGAGTTCCACTCAATCCTTTCCTTTGCCTAGTTTGAAGCTCTAATCTTAAAAGCTCATCTTGTTATTGTCATGGGCCTTTACCACTCACTGGATCAGTTGGTAAGAAGAGATGCACTTAGTGAGGTGCATAACAGACCCTGATAGGAATATTCCCATATATGAGACATGGAGATTAAAAAGAAGAGAAGCCTCCTTGAAAACCATCAAGGGTTCAGCTTCTGAAATGAAAGAAAAGTAACAGATGTTGCAAACCTCTCACAACTACCACTTTCACATCACGTGATCATGGGAATCCTACTCCTATTCAGGATAACCTTACGCTAGGGTCAAGCAATACTTTATGAGTACCTTCAGGTTAGTGGTCATGTGATCAATCTAGGGATCTTCCCTGGATCTGCCCAGGATCTCTCTGATCTATGATCTGATCTATGTTCACGGATCTGATGGATCTAGGACTGGATCTCATCTGTGGCAGATATCCCCGTCCTCACATACACCATGCCTGCTTCTCTTCCATTCTCCACACCTTAGTTGCGAGGCCATAGCCTCACTCTTCATTCCTGCTCCATGCATATTCCTTATGGCCTACATGAGTTCTCCTTTATTGCTATTGGTTAGCTTATGATACCAATACTTAGGGTAGGCACTAGTTACATGGTCCATGCTTACCCCAGGGCAATATATAAGGGGTAGGAACAAGTGCTTAAGTCTCTCCAGACTTAATCACTTCAGTACTAGTTGGCTAATTAGCTCTTCTTTGGAAACCAGGCCCTTTAGGCACAGGCCCTTAGCTGCTCGAGTTCGAGCCTCCTCCAAGTCCTCCTCGTCGTTGCTCACTCCTCGGTTGCTCCTCTTCAGAGTCTCCATTCATTAGGTCATCTTCCAGTGTTCCTCCTCTTCCATTCACAGTCTAGGTGTAGCCTCTAATGTTATGACTCTGGTAAACCAGAGGCTACACCTAGACGATGTTGAACAGAGGAGGAACACAAGGATGACTTCTATCTGGAGGCTTTGAAGAGGAGCAACTGAGGAGTGGGCAATGACGAGGAGGACTTGAAAGAGACTCAGAACTTGAGACTACTGAGGGCCTGACCTAAGGGTTGGTTTACCTGAAAAGTGCGATCTATGCCAGATACTAAGTGATAAAGCCTAAGGCTTTAGCACCAGTACCTGCCCCTTTATATAGCCCAGGGAAGGCACACGAACCAAGTATCTAGTGGCCTACCCTAATGTACTGCATATCTAGTAACCAGTAGCAGAACAAGAGCACTTGTGTAAGGAATGAGGAAAGAGCATGGAGTGGATATGAAAGAAATGAGGCAAGGGCCTCACATATCAGGTGGGGAAATGGAAGAGAAGGGTCATGGTCAACGTGAGGATGAGGATCTCTGCCACAGATGAGATCCAGTCCTAGATCCATCAGATCTGTGGACTTAGATCAGATCTGAGATCAGGGAGATCCTGGGCAGATCCAGGGAAGATCCCTAGATGGATCATGTGACCACTAACCTGAAGATGCTCGTATAGTATTGCTGACCCTAGCGTAAGGTTATTCTGAAAAGGAGTAGGCTTCCCATGATCACGTGATGTGAAAGTGGTAGTTGTGAGAGGTTTGCAACATCTGGTTTCCAGAGTTGTAACAACAGAAATAAAAAGAAGCATATGGGGTCTTTAGACATGAGGCTAACCCTATGCCCTAGGTCTTGTGACCTGTCATATGCCCCTGATAGGATAATAGATTAGATAACCACATGAAAAAGATAAGATAAAGTCACATGATTGAGAAAAGAAAAAAGGTATCATAATAGGAAGTTCCCAGATCCCATATCATGTGACCACTGACCATAAAGGTACTTGTAAATAGTTAAACCTCAAGCTAGAGTTACCTGAAAAGAAGTGTGTCTCTCATGATCACATAATGCAAAAGTGGTGGTTATGCAAAATATGTAACAAAAGCTGCATAGCACAAGTGCTGCTTAAAGTGCCTTCATTTATAATGGATCTGGCTTAACTGGTGCTCCACTATCATTATCCTGCCCATTTGTCTCCTGTAAGGCCTTGGAATCCATAACTGCCTGGTAAATATCTTTATCTGTTGCATTAAACATGTTTTGAGTTTCTGCAACAGAATTAAGAAAATCTGCAATATGCATACAGTTTGTGTGTTGAAGAAGTCCAGTTGCCTCTAGTTTATCCAGTGCATGACCAACAAGATTTTCCACACAAGATATAAAGTCATTATATGACTCAGAGCTATGAATCAAAAAGGAGATGGAGAGAGGTGGGCTTGAACCTTTAGCTATTGGACATGGCATATCAGGAAGAATACTGGCCTTGGCCCAGCAGTTTTGGATTGTTGCTGTATCAATGTTATTTTTCCATATACATATACTATCTGCAAGCTGCATAGTCTCAAGCTGATTAATATTGTAGATATTTGATGGAGTAATTCCAGCCTTATAAAGATGAATGGCATGATGAATAAACTTAGCACAATAATGAGCCTTGAAACAATAGATAATTTCCCAGTTATTGGGTTGTATGTAAGCAGTGAGATTTGATGCAAAGTTGACAACCTCAATGTTGGTAAGATTTTCAGAAACAATATGTCCCAAAAAATTATTCTGTAAGAGTAAAATTTTGCAGTTTTCTAGTCTGAGCTTCTAATCCCAGTCTGATAGCCATTTCTGATAGATCATGGATATCATCCATGCCTTTGCATTATGCCAATAGTAAAATCCAAGTTAAGTTCCAGTCTTGTTTATGAATGTACAAGGTTTATAAGCTTTTCCAATAACAAGGATGCAAGCTGGGATAGATTATATGAAAATAATTTGCTATTTGGGTTTGATTCTTGCCATTAGCATGATACCAATCAAGGGTTTCAATTCACTATTTAAAAGTGGCATTTTTCTTTTTTTCTGACTGTGCTGATTTGTATATTCTAGGTTTCTTTACTATAGATGTGTTAGAGTCAGATATTGGACCTGTTATTATAATAAGATATTCAAAATCAAGCTTCTAAATTTAAAAAAAAAAAAACATATGCTTGCATTTCTTCAAAAGAACTTCATTTTCCCTATTATTTGTTACTAGCCTCTAAAGCCTTTCTACTATTAAATTTTCCCTTGGATCTAATTTTTCAATCATGCATTCTTCATCTATAAGATTTCCCTCATTATTCAGCCAATCCTGATCTGCCTTTGAAATAGTATGCCCTACTTTCAGTCTAGCCTCAAGGCTTGATTTTTGATTCTGATTTTAATTCTGAAGTCTTGCTAAGGCTGCTTTTAGAGTGCTGATGGACATCATGGATAATGAGTGATAGTGTTTTGGGCCATAGTTGCCATTCTGGGCATATCAAGTAGCATAATTATATAATATAGTGGAATTTTTCCAGCTTCTTTACTACTGTCTTAGAGTCTTTAGGTAAAAGTATGGATTATAAAGTCAGAAAATCATTATGAGTTATGGGGTATGGGTTATAAGTAAGAAAATACTGCAAACCAACTTGGAAAATCAGAAAACCTATGGGTTATAAGAGAGTATGGATTTTAATGAATATGCATTATGTTAGTGTTACGACTCTGGAAACCAGAGGCTACACCTAGACCTGTGTGAACAGAGGAGAAACATGAATGAATTCCTAGTGGAGGCTCAGACGAGGAGCAACTGAGGAATGAACTGCAAGTGAATGATGAAGAGGACTCATATGAGACTTGGACTCGAGACTTCCTAGATCCTAGCCTTCCTTGAAGGGCCTGGTTTTCTGAGAAGAGCTTTCTGTAAAGCCTAACTGCCTAATGCCTAAAAGTGATAAAGTCTGAGGACTTTAGCACTCTGGGCTCGGCCTTTATATACTACTCTAGGAGGTGCATGGACCATGTACATCCGTGTCTACCCTGAAGTTGTACAGTAAGCCAGCCAGTAGTGTATAAGGCATACTCATGTTGTTGTGGGACAACTTCCCATGCTCTCGAGCTTCACTGACACCTTGGGGAATGCCAATGGTCTCTGGACTTTCCTAGATCTTCTATGAGGCTTTTGACTAGTGGCCCCTAACTAGGCAAAGGGAAAGGATGAGTTGTAGATGAGGCCTTGTATATAAACTAGACCAGCCAGCAGATGAGAGCTGAAGGGGAACCCCACTAGGGGTTGGCCCTCAGATCGAGCTAGAGCTTAGCCAAAGTCACAAGAGGTCAAGACTGGAGAACCCAGCCTTGACATCCCCTGCTTATATATTGCTGGTAACTATGCATGGACCAGCTACAGGAGACCTACCCTAGAGAAGCTATCTATGGACACCAATAGCATTAGGTGCTCATGACTAAGTATATTAAATAGGGGAGGGGAAAGCATGGATCAGGAATGAGAAGTGAGGCAGTGGCCTTGCAGATCAGGGATGGAAGAAGAGGAACCACACCATGAGGATGTGGGAGAATGGAAGGGAAGGCATAGGAAGAGATCTATGAAAGTAGCAAGGCCGCCTGGAGGCTGAGGAGATCCATCTGGATCTCTGCCACAGATTAGATCTGGATCTCATCGGAGATCTGCCACATCATGTGACCAATACCTTGTGCCAGGGAATACTCATAGGTTGGACTAGTAACCCTAGCCTAGGGCTTGCCTTGTTAGGAAACTTGTTCGCACAATCACGTGCAACTGATCATGTGACCAGCGCATCACATGCTCAAAGGTTCCCACGGTCACGTGTGACCGTCGTGTTAGGCTGGAGCCGTAACATGTGTAGGCTGTATGGTAAATGCATGGGGCAAATAGAAGGAATGAGGCAAAGGGTCTCTCGTAAGATGTGGGGGAATGGAAGAGAAGAGGCATGGACACAATGAGGATGGGGATCTCAATCCACAGATGAGATCCATCTCTAGATCTGTCAGATCCGATGAGATAGATGAGATCTGGGATTGGGAGATCAGGGGAAGATCCAGGGAAGATCCCTAGATGTGCCTCATGGTCACTAACCTTAGGAATACTCGTAGGTATAAGCCAGATCCTAAGTTAGGGTTTAGCCTGATAAGGGTTGGGATTCCCACAATCACGTGAGAATAAAAGTGGTCATTGCATGGTTTGCAACAGTTAGAGTCAACTGTACATATATTGGACCCTGAAGTGCTGTAAGATAATTATATATCTTAGATAAGTAATATATTATGTCACTTTTATGTTACTAATTAGCCTGCAGCATATATAAACCCTATCATCACAAATAAATTTTTTTATCTCCATTATAAACATCTTTCTGCTGTTCAAAAAGATAATATCATCTCTCTTGCCTCTTTTAATCTTTCCTGTAGAAAAATTGCATCTCAAACTGGTCTAGGGAAGTCTACTGTGGCTAGAGTCCTTCAGAAAATTCAATTAGAGAAGGAAAATCATCATGGTAATTGTTCTTCAAAACTTTCTTCTATTAACAAGTATGCTATTGTTTAACAAATTCTTACTGGAAAGGCCAGTAATGCAGTTCAGGCCACTTATTTAATCAATTCTATTATTAGCACTACTGTCTGCCTACAAACAGTCAGAAATACCCCTTAAGAAAGCTTCTTTAAAAGCTGTGGTAATGAAGAAAAAACCTCTTCTCTTTACTACTTATAGAAAAAGCAGGTTGGCCTTTGCTCTAAAGTACCAGCATTGGACTGTGGAAAACTGGAAAAGAGTGATTGTTATGATACATTTTTTTTTCTTGATTATATGACCTTTATCTTATCTTTTCATGTAGTAATCTAATCTTTTATTTTATCAGAACATGTGATGAGTCATGTAACTTAGAGCATAGGGTTAGTCTCATGTCTTCATTCTTGTGGGGTCAGTTTTATTTCTGTCTCTTCTTAACTTCTTGTTCATTTTCAGAGAAGCATAATCCTTAATCTTTCCATAATTGCTTCTCTTTTTTTTTATCCCCATGCCTCATATATAGGAAAGTTCCCATCAGGGTTTTGATCTGTGCATAGACCTGTATCATATAAATACTGTAGCCTTAGCATTTTAAAGACCCAGCTTTGAGTACTTATATTATATAGGTGTTAACTCTAACTTTCCTTTACTATCATATTTTCTTTGTTCTGAGTCTGTGGCATGTTGAGATCAACATGCATAACACTTGCTCAAAGCTATATTTTCTTTTACCATCATCACTTTGCATCATCTCACATTAGATTGCACAGTTTTTTTTTTCTTTCACAAAAGAAGTCAATTAAACATTGAGAAAAGAGTGTGTTGTATGAAATCCTCACATTTTAAGGCTAGAATTGCTGACCAAAGAGCAAAAGAAGCATACTTGGACAGAATCACACAGAAGAAAGTCAATATAGTCATTAGAAATACCACTTGTTATTATTATCATTGAAATGGATAACTATTTATTTTGCCTTGATACTCAAGCTATCTTGGTAAATGCTCCTAATCCTATTCTGGAAAACTGGTGAGGCTTTTAGCTAGTGGCCCCTAACTAGGCAAATAAGAAAAAGATGAGACCACTACTCTTGTGTAAATCAGAAGTCAGCAGGAAAGAGTTATCCTATATCACCAGCTAAGAGGTCAAAAGAGCAAGACTGGAGAAATCCCAGCTTGTACCTCCTGCATTATATATTGCCAGGATCTGCACACAGACCAATTACAGGAGGCCTACTCTAAAGGTCTACTATCTAAGGACATCAATAGCAGTAATCACTCAGCTATAGATAAGATAAGATAAATACATGGAGTAGGAATAAGGAGTAAGGCAGTGGCCTCATGGATCAAGGGATTGGAATGGAAAAGAAGCCATACCATGAGAATGTGGAAGAATGAAGAGGAAAATGCACAGGATCACAGACATGAAAGAGACATGGTAGTAACAAGGCTAAGAAGATCCATCTGGATCTCTGCCATAGATGCAGATTCTAATCTAGATTCTTAGATCAGATATCATCAGAGACTATACCTGGATCTCATCTGAGATCTGCCATATTATATGACTAATACCTAGTGCAGGAAAATACTCTGGTAAATAGAACTTAGCCTTAGCCTAGAGTTATCCTTATAAGGATACTTATTTTCATGATCATGTGCTCCTGGTCACATGATTATGCAACCATTTTCATCATATGCTCAACAGTTCCCACAGTCACATGCTTGAGACTGTCATGTTCACTAGCCACATAACAATCATGTTATTGGAAAAACAAAGCTAAGAGAAAGCAGCTTAGATTAAAAGATAGAAAAGAGAAGTTAGAATGCACTAGGAAGTTTAAATCAGTTAGAATTGCTATTACCCTGCAAGACTTTGTGTAATGGTATCTACCATCCTAGCTTGATACTCATGGCAACCTTGGTAAATGCTCCTGACTATCCTTGATGACTGATGAGGCTTTTGGCTAGTGGCCCCTAACTAGGCAGATGAGAAAGAGGATAAATCAAGGGCCCTTGTATAATCCTGTAGCCAGCAGCACTAAATGATCAGTCTGTATAACCAGCCTATAGGACAAGAGAGCAAGACTGGGTTTCCCCAGCTTGCACCCCCTGCCTTATATATTGCCTGGGTCTGCACACAGACCAAGTACAGGGAGCCTATTCTAAGCTATACTATCTATGGACACTGATAGCACTACTGGCTCTATTAAATAGGAGAGGAGAATGCATGGAGCAGATATGAGGAGTAAGGCAGTGGCCTTATGGATCAAGGGATATAATGGAAAAGAAGCCACACCATGAGGATGTGAGAGAATGGAAGACATACTGGTTCTTAGATATGAATGAGGCATGGCTACCATAAGGCCAAGGAGATCCATCTGGATCTCTGCCACAGATCAGATATCATTGGACTGGATCTAGATCTCATCTGAGATCTGCCACATTATATGACTAATACCTGGTGCAAGGGAATACTCTGAGATATAGACTTAGCCTTAGTCTAGGGTTATCCTTGTAAGGCAACTCATTCACATGATCACATGCTCCTGGTCACATGACTATGCAACTATTCGCATCACATGCTCAACAACTCTCATGGTCACATGCTGTGAACTGTTGTGTTCACTAGTCATATAAC
>JBBPJW010001532.1:0-10651 GCA_038088935.1 Pulveroboletus aff. viridisquamosus
CTGGGGTTTCCCCAGTCTTGCTCTCTTGACCTCTTAGCTGGTTATACAGTCTGATTACTCAGCACTGCTGGCTATTGGTTTACACAAGGGCCCAGAACTCATTACATTCTCTATTTGCCTAGTTCGGAGCCACTAGACCAAAAGCCTCAACAGTTATCAAGAACAGATTAGGAGCGTCCACCAAGGTCGCCTTGAGTTATCAAGGACTAGCAGGAAGCTCCTGCTTCAGAAATGGGGTGGGTGGGAAAAAAATGAGGAGCAAAAATGACAACATCTTTATTTGATTCATGGAGAATATTGCCATGATCAGCTCATCATGAAAGTGCATCCACTTGACCATTAGCAGGCCCCAGTTTGTAAATGATAGTAAACCGATATTCCATGAGGGTTTCAACCCACCAAGCCTGCTGAGGAGAGAGATCTTGCAGCTTCTGCCAATGCTTCAGAGCTTGATGGTCTGTCCAAATCTCAAAATCCATCCAATCAATAAGCAAATGGTGCCATTCACGAAAAGCACTAATGACAGCCCATAGTTTTTTATTGTAGATAGGATAATTGCATTCTGCACTTGATAGAGAATGGGAGAGGAACACTGCTGGACACCAGTTACCATTGACCAGATATGAGAGAATGGCACCAATAGCAATATCAGATGCATCTGTTTCAACATGGACTGATCAAGATGAGTCGGGATAAATCAAAAAAGGAGCTGTAGACATGATCTTTTTGAGGTGATCAAAGGCCTGTTGTTGCTCTGCTGCCCAAACAAAAGGAGAATTTTTGTGAGTAAGATCATTCAATGGGTATGCAATATCACTGAAACTCTGAATAAATTGTCAATAATAATTTGCCAAACCTAGAAAGGCTTGAACTTGTTTAAGGGTGCGAAGAACAGGCCAGTCCTGGATAGCCTGTACTTTCTTCAGCTGTATCTCAACCCCATCTTTAGACACAACCATACCAAGATAATCAACTTTTTCTTGTATAAAGTGACACTTGGATGATTTAAGAAATAGATCATTGGTACAAAGACAATCAAGGACTGTTCATATGAGTTGCACGTGTTCAGAGCACATCTTGTCCTTCAAAAAGATAATGATATCATTGATATAGATGAGGATGAATAACCAAAGATCCTGGAAAATGACATTGACCATATTTTGAAAGGTTCCAGGGCTGTTACACATGCCAAAGTACATCACTGTCAGTTCGAAGGCTCTGATAGGGGTGGTAAAGGCTCCTTTCCATTCATTGCCTTCCTTCATGTGAATATTGTTATATCCCCACCTATGATCTAGAGTGGTGAAAAGATCTGTGCCTTTCAAGTGATCTATAAGGGTAGAGATGAGGGGTAAGGGGTACGTGTTTTTTACTGTCCAGCTGTTGAGGTAACAATAGTCAATTACCATATGCTTCCCACCATCTTTTTTCCCTATAAAGAACACAGGAGATGTTTGTGGGGACTTGGAAGGGTGAATATAGCCCTTTGCTAATTCCTTTGAAATGAAATCCCATACTTCTGTCATTTCATTGTTGGACAAGGGGATAACTCTTCCTTTCTTGGGAATGAAACCATCCTTTAGCTCTACTGCATGGTCCCAAGGCTTCCACAGTGGCATGCACTCTGATTGTTTCTGGGAGAAAACCAATAAGTGTTATGGCTCCAGCCTAACACGTGGTCACACATGATCATGAGAGACTCAGAAAGCATGTGATGCAGGTCATGTGACCAGGAGCACATGATCATGCAAATGAGTAGCCTTATAAGGTCAAGCCCTAGGCTAAGGTTAGTAGTTCTCTTCAGAGTATTCCCCAGCACTTGCGAGATCATGTGATGTGGCTGGATCCCCAATAGGATCTTAGATCTCAGATGTCTGATAATATCTCTAACAGAGATTAGGATCTGGATCTGTGGCAGAGATCTGATGGATCTCCTCAGCCTTCAGGCAGCCATGCCTTATTCATAGAACTGGAGCAGTGTCTTCCCTTCCATTTTACCCACACCTTATGGTGTGGCAGCCTTCTCTCCTTCTCCTTTTATCCATGAGGCCCTTGCCTTACCCATCAGATACAATCCATGCATGTTCCTTATCTATTATGAGAGATAGGAGTTACTTAGGCTATTGGTTTACATAGATAGCTAGACTTAGGGTAGGCTCCCTGTACTTGGTTCATATGCGGACTCCAATAGTATAAAGGCAGGGAGTGGTGAGCTGAGGTTTCCTCAGTCTTACTCTCTTGTCTCTTAGCTGAGATTATACAGGAGATCTCTATAATCCTCAGTCTGTTCCCAAGAAGGGAATCCACTAAGGCTCTCTAGGGTTGGCTCACTACTCTCTCTTATGATGCCTAGTTAGGGGCCACTAGCCAAAAGCCCTAGCAGATATATTCAAGAATAAGGCACTCACCAAGGTGTTCAAGAATCAAGGATATGGGTAGTCACCCATAACAATAAGTAATCCCAGAATTCCTTTGGCACCTGCTTTTTGAGTTCTTGTTCCTCTGTAATAAGTGCCCTTGTTTCAAGTTGGTCGTCTGTGAAGCTGACTGTCTTGTTTTGCCAATCAATGTGAGGATTGTGGCATTTCAACCAGTTGTACCCTAGGATAAGAACTGATCCTCTGAGATTAGTAACAAATGTTATAATCATTTTTCACTTTTCTCATCATGTGACCATGGGACACCTTTTACCTTTCACATTTCACATCATCACCTCTTCACCTTTTCACAATGTCACATCTTCACATTTCACTCTTTCACACATCACAGCCTAGACCATAACATCAGTACCTGGCAGTTTCCTCATGGAACTGCTAAGGTACTCCCTCCTTTATTGCCATTGGTCAGCTGACTGTAGCATACTTAGGGCCGGCACCATTTACATGGTCCGTGCACATATCTGTAGCATATATAAGGAAGCTGGCTCAAGCTGGGTTTTCCCCAGTCTTGTGCACTTGAGCCTTTTGCTTTATACAAGTACCTTGATCCATTCTACTCTTGCCTAGTTCTCTTGGGGTCTAAGTTCAAACCCAAGCTTTGTTGTTAAGCAGCAATCACTAGTTCCAGACTTGAGGATTTAGTTCAATGGAGCCAGATCCATTTCAACAAATGCCTGAATAACTTCTTCATGCACTTTGTTATCTTTGTCAGTCATGCTTATGCATAAGAGAACTCTAGTGGAAACTTCTCCTATGTTACCTCTAGATCCATCCACATTAATAACTTGAATATTCTTGGAGAGTAGTAATTCATCTACTCCATATTGTTTGATGAACTTTTTGTCTATAAAAGTTGTTGAGGCCCCTGAATCAATCAGTGCAAAGTTTCTTCCCATACTTTTCCATTCTTTTTCATTCCAGAGGGGTTGTTGCACCAGACCTTCAATTTGCACTTCTATTGTGAATTCGTCCTTAGCATACATCTTCAAAGTTTCTTTTTCAAGGATTTTATAATCTAAAGAGTGAGTACTAGCTCTAGAAAAAGTTGGAAAAACCTTTTTTTCTTTTTTGTTAGAGGAATTAAGCATTACTTTGTTATCACCTGTGACTGAGCTCTTTTGAGACCCCTCTGAGGTGGAACTAGAAATATTATTAAAGTCCACATTACAAAAACTATCTAAGTTATTGCAAGTGTCAATGGTTAAAGTGGAAAAAGAAGATGAAAATTTATTTAGAGGATTTCGATCACCTCAATCAATCAAGACCCCATTACAAAACCCTGTTTCGCCTCATTGGTGAACTTGTCCCTAAAGTAGGCCTCAGCTTCTTCTACTGAGGACCAGGGCTGCTCCTGAATTTCTGTGATTCTGGCTGATTGTTTTTCCTTGCAGATCTCCACCTCAAGCTCATGCATGTCTATTGGCTCAGCCATATGCCAGCCATGCACATCCAGCTTGGGGGAGAAATCTCCATACCATATGATTCTCAATTGTTGTTAAGGTCTAAAGTCCTTGGAGGGAATAAAGGGGAGATTTGAGCGACAGTCCTTAGTAAGGTGCCCCTTCCTATGGCATTTAAAACACTCCTTATTGCCATGAAGGATTGCTGCCCAATTTCCATTGGGGCCCCCTGCCCAGGTTGTGTTTCTACTGCTGTAAACCTAGGTGGAGGGGTCCATTGAGGACGAGGGCAGAATTGGTTAGAAGGGTTTTGGGGGGAGAAAGGAGAGGATAAGACCAGAGGGCAAGGACCAGGAAATCTTGGTTGGAAGTGACCTTGTGAGGGGTTTCTCCACTCCATTGCCAACCTTTCAAAGGCTCTTCCAATGCCTCTGAATTGTTCCACCTGCTCCTTGTAGTCATTCTTAATTCCTTGCAGCAAGGCCTGCAAATAGATCCTGTACTGTACTTGTTTTCATAACAGCTGAGATGCATGATCTTCCAATATCTCTGCATCCTTTCTTAGGATTTCAAATTCCTGCAAGTAAAGATTGATCGAGTTTCCATGAGACAGACCTTCCAATTTCTTTAGAGCTTTGTGGGCTAGCTCATCTATCTGGAAATAGTCCCTTAACTTTTTCCAGAGCTTGCCCCTTGTCAGCCATATCTCATTCTCCTCTCATTCTCCATCCTTCTCATTCAAATATTCTTCCAACTGTAATTGGATGAAGGCTCCTGTCCTCCCCTCCAGCCTAAAAAGAATCACTGCTGTGGAAACTTGATTAGATCTCCACCTCTGCTCTCCCATCCACATCCTCATTTTGACCAACCATAACCTCCATGTCTTTCTATTACTGTCCCACTTTCCTGGGTCGGCTAACTTCTTTCCCTCCAACAGCTCCTTCACTCTTTCTTCAAAATTCAATTCCTCGCCAGACATCTTCAATGGCAATAGTTGTGGGGGTAAAGGTGGGAATTGGTGAGGGGGTGAGAGGAAAAAGGGAATCCAGGCACTCTGGGGCTGGGGTTCTTCCCAAGTGACATATGATGAATCCAGGAATTGGGGATATGGTTTGATGGCCAGTAACTGGGGGATTGGTGAACCTAACTTGATTACCTCCTTCTGGTTTGACTTGCTGGAGTCCTCGTTGAACCTTGTTTGTTCTCTTGGAGCAAACACCTTGTTTCTTTAAGTGATAGAATATGGGCTTGCCACAGACCTTTCTAAGTTGCCTGCTGGGGGTTCTCAATGAATCTGAAGATCTGAGCAACTTGAGTCTGTCTGATATTGCTACCTTTCTATCCCTCACCTTCTTGGCCTCAAAATCCTTCTGAACCTGGTAGTCAAATGTGGTAAACCTTCTGGTAAAAGACTCCACTCTTAAGAAGTCATTCTCAAAACCTAAAACTGCTTCTTTGACAAATTTGAACAACTGTTCCTCATGTCTCCAAAGATAAGCTTTTCTAATTGTCATGTAATAAGGAGGTGACCTGATCTATCTTGTTTGTCCTATGCACCAACTGGTAGAAAAGTCTTGTGCAAGTGAAATGCATCTTGCCATCCTGTCCTTGTGTCTTGATCTAGTCCCAGTGGATGCCTGAAATACTAAGCTGAGGTTTTAGGCTAGGCCCTCAGTGAACTAGGCAAGAGGAATAAGAAGAAGAGTCTAGGCCTTGTATAAAGCTATAAGGCTCAAGTGTGCAAGACTAGGGAGTCCCAGTTTGCACAAGCCCTTTATATATGATACAGTAATGCGCACAGACCATGTAACTGGCCCAGCCCTAAGTATGCTACAGTAATCCAACCAATGGCAATAAGAGAGCAAGTACCTTAGCAGTTCCTTATGGAAGCTGCCAGGTAATGATGTCATGGTCTAGATCATGACTAAGTGAAAGTGTGAAGATGTGAAGATGTAAAAAGTAAAAAGGTGTCCCATGGTCATGTGATGAAAAAGTGAAAAAGCAAAAGTGATTATAACAGTTATTAGTATTGATCTAAGATCTCATCTGAGATCTGCCACATCATGTAATCAACCCATGAGCAGGGAATACTCTGATATAATAAATCAAACCTATGCCTAGGGTTTAACCTTATAAGGCAGGCAAGTCCCACAGTCACATGAGTAAACTGTTAGTGTTTGCTGAGCATATAACTCTGGGCCAAGACTCATTGCTCTCTTTGCCTAGTTCTGGAATATCTAGTATAAAAGCCCTCTTGTTATTGTTGTTGATCCCTGTTATTTACTGATCCACAGTATAGAAAGGCATCTGAATTGGTGCATAATACTCACCAGTTTCCCAGATAGAATTAGGAGTATTTACCAAGGTAGCTCAAATATCAAGGATAGAATAGTAGTTACTGTTACATATAGTGCTTGCTGTCAAAGAATGCAAGCAGGACTTCCTTGATAAGGGTAAGATGAGGATTCAGACAATGCTTGAAGAAAGCAAGGTAAAATAAGGCAGAAGTAGCATAAGAAACATGAAAAGAAAAGTATGCTACTTATATAGGGAAGTAAGGTTCAGACTCAGTTGAATGAGTTATAGTACATAACTAAGGATAAGTAAGAGATCCATGTGAAAATGTGTTATGCACATCTTGGTAGATATGCCACAAGCTTACAAAAAAAGATAAAAGATCAAGGGGAGCATCAAGTTAACACAAGTAAGATATAAGTGCTTAAAGCTAAGGAGTGAGTCTTGAGTCACTATCCTACAGTTTATATATGCTACAGTATTGTGCATGGATCATGATTCTGATGGGAACTTTCTTATACATGAGGTGCAGGGATTAAAAAGAAGAGAAGCACCAGTGGGAATTATCAAGGGTCCCAGCTTTTAAAATGAAAGAGATAAAATGGAGATAAAAAGAAGAAGAAGAATTCTGCAGGGTCTAAAGACATGAGGCTAACCCTATGCCCTAAGTCATGTGACTTGTCATGTGCCCTGAGATAAGATAAAGATTAGATAACCATGTGGAAAAGATAAGATAAGGTCACATGATTTTGAAAAGAAAAAGTGTGTTATAATACTACCCCCTTTTTAGCTCTCAGATTTCAGACAAGAGAAATGAAGGGGAGGCTCAGAGGTGAAATTCTGGTAGGTTTGGAATAAACATTAAAAAGCAGGGACCTTAATGGAGAAAAGACATTAAGGGGCAGAGGGTTTGAGTTTGTGAAAGTTATAAACTAAATCTGATGTATTAGCAACATCAGCTACCAACTGCCAGGTGCAATCTTCCATAGAGTAGCCTTTCCAATGAACCAGATATTTCAATTTACCCTTATGTAAATAAGAGTCTACAATCTCTTTAACTTCATACTTACTGTATTCTTCCTCTGTAATAACAATGAAATCAGGGGTGTTAACTTCTTGATCAGATAATAGGATATGAGCATGTTTGATCCAACTGATATTGACCATGGAATAAATCTTCATTTCCATGAAAAGCTGTAATCTGACTGTGTTGGGAAGAACATTAAGGACTTTGAAAGGTCCTAGCCATTGTTGAGTTAATTTTTTGGAGAAATAAGGTAATATAAGATTGCAAGTAGAGAGCATAACTTTATCACCCTTTTTATAAGATGCATAGGATGGTTTAGTATTGCATTACATCATGAAATTATGTACTTTTTCCAAAGAAGACTAAATGGTGTTAAACAATTTGTTTCTTTGTTCTGCAAATGGGAAGAAGGTGAAGGGTTATTTGAAATCCATATGTGGGGAGAATTGCTTTGTAATAGCAAATGGACTAGTTTTGATGACAGAGGAGAATAAATTATTGTAATAAAATTCTGCCATTTTTATCCAGTCAATCCATTCTATTTGCTTCTTTGCAACAAAAGTTTGAAGATATTTTTCCAGTTCCTGGTTGATGTGCTCTATCTAACTGTCAGTCTGCAGGTAATATGTGATAGAAGTCTTTGGAGAGATTTTAAGGATTTTATGAAGCTTAGTGGTGGAGAAAGAAATAAATTGGGGTCCTCTGTTCAATATCAGAAAGCAGAGAAGGCCATAATGTAATCAAACATGGTTTTGGAAAAGTTCAGCAAGAGCTAAAGAAGAGAGAGAAGATGAGCATGGAATAAAAACCACTTCTTTTGAAAATCTGTCTGCCACTACTAAAATAGTATCCTTTTCATTTACCAGTGGCAATCCTGTAATCAAATCCACTAATAGATCTTCCCATGGTTTGAATGCCATAGAAAAAGAAAGGATAGATGCCACTTGGTTATGTCCCATAATTATTGCACAGGTAGAACACTGCTGGATAAAAGTGGCAATATCATTTTTCAAAGACAGCCAATAATAGTGATGAGTTAAAAGTTGAAAGGTCCTTTATTGACCTGCATGACCTCTCATAGGCAATGAATAAACTAAATAAAAAAGTTGAGAATGTAAAATAAGAGGAACAAGAATTTGATTTCATAAATTTTTGTATATCCAGTAATCTTCATTATAATACCAGGCAGGGGGCAAAGAAAGAGAGTATGAAGCAGCAGCTACTTTAGAAAAGAAAGGAGAAGAAGTATCAATAAAATGAATGAAAAGAGAATCAGGGAAAAGAGTAATGTTTTTGTTTAGGGTGGTGGGAATACCATGATTAGAATGACGAGATAACATATCTGCCTGACCATTTGAAGAACCTGGTTTATAAATGAAAATGTAATTAAAGTCAGCTAAAAAGGCTTGCTAACATGCTTGATAAGGAAATAAATCCTGCAGTTTGCACTAGTACTTTAGATTCTTGTAATCAGTTCATATTTCAAAAGAGGGACAATTAATGAGATATTGTTGCCAATCTTTGAGGGCACAGATAACAGCCAGAAGCTTCTTGTCATAGATGGGATAATTGAGTTCTTCCAGAGTAAATGACTTGGACATATAGGCTGTGGGGTGCCACAATCCATCAACTAGCTGGAAAGAAAGAACTGCACCCATAGTAACATTGGATGCATTAGTTTCAATATGTAATGGATGCAAGGAGTCAGGGTAAACAAGAAGGAGGTCAGAGGATAACAATTATTTGAGTTATATAAAAGCCTTTATGCAATCCAAGGACCATATAAAAGAAGTATTCTTGCAAGTAAGAGTATGAAGAGGTCATATAATATGGGCAAAATTAGGTACAAAATGGCAATAGTAGTTGGCTAATCCTAAAAAGGATTGCACTTGTTTAACAGTGTGTGGTTGAGGCCATTCTGTGATAGCTTTAGTCTTATTTAGTTGCATCTTTATCCCCTTTTTAGATATAACTATGCCCAGATAATCTACTTTTTGTTGTGTGAAATGAAACTTAGATGGTTTGAGAAAGAGATTGTAATCTTAAAGGCAATGAAGTACTTCCTGCACTACCTTAAAGTAATCTTGACAGGGTTTGTCCTTAGTAAAAATAATAATGTTGTTAATATAGACACATACTTCTATTCAAAAGTTAGCAAAAATGTTATTTATCATGGCTTGAAATGTTCCTGGCAAATTGCACATGCCAAAATACATCACCAATGGTTCATAGGCACCTAGAGGAGTAGTAAAAGTGCCTTTCCATTCATTACCTTCCTTGATGTGAATATTGTTGTAACCCCATTACAAGTCTAGGGTCATAAAAATATCAGCTTTCTTTAACTGATTAATTAGTGTTTAAAATAAGTGATAAGGGATAACTGTTCTTGATAGTGACATTATTGAGATACTGATAGTTGATCACCATCTGCTTTTCTCCATCTTTCTTATCAATAAAGAATACTGGCAAAGTTTGTGGTAACTTAAATGGTCAAATGTAGCCTTTTGCCATTTCCTTTGTAATAAACTTGCATACTTCCTGTAATTCAGCATCAGCTAAAGAAATAATACAACCTTTTTTTGGAACAAAGTTATCCTTGAGGTCAATGGCATAATCCCATGGCTTTTTGATTAGCATTTTTTCTGATTGTTTTTGCAAGAATATCTTCAAAAAGGGCCATACTTCTTGGGGAAGTTCTTTTCTTAGATCTTGGTCTTTAGCTACATTAACATTTAGTATGTGATACCATGTGGAACAGTATAGAAAAACAATGGTCTTCTTGACCCAATCTATGTCCAGATTGTGTCTTTTAAACCAATTATAATCTATCAACAAGTTAATAGATTTTAATTGAGATACCATGGCTTGAATGCATTCTTGATGCCATTCACCATCCTTGTCTTTCATGGAAATATAGAGTACCACATATTGGGTGATTTGTCTGATTGTTCCTTGAGTTCCATCAGCATTATATACCACTAATGGTTTACCAATAGATTTTTCATAAAGTTCATGTCTTCACATGAATTTCTGATCAATAAAGGTTAGGGATGCTTCAGAATCTATAATTGTATCAGTGAGGCCACAAGTATGAGCTCTTAACCCCTCAGTTCCTCTTGTTTCTTCTAATATTTTTACTCCAATTTTTAATTCATCACTTTCCTTTTGATTAAAGATTTGGTCCAGGGTTTTTTATTCTAAATCCAAGTTTGAGTAGAGATAATTGTTAGTATTCCTTGTGGAAGAAATTAAGCACCCATGAGCTAGGACCATGCTTATTGAAAATGCCTTCCTGGCATAAAAACAATCAATATTAACATGAAGGCTGAAATGGATGACTATCCATTATGCTTTTAATACTCTTGTCTCCTTGGTGGATGCTCCTTGTCTATCCTTGATAACTGCTGAGGCTTTTGGTCTAGTGGCCCCTAACTAGGCAATGAAGAGAATGTAATGAGACCTGGGCCCTTGTGTAAACCAATAGCCAGCAG
>JBBPJW010001533.1:0-10646 GCA_038088935.1 Pulveroboletus aff. viridisquamosus
TAATCTCATTACATCTGTGGCAGAGATCTCTGTTCTCATATAAGATCTTGATCTTCCATTACAAGTTTTTTTTTTCTCTTTTATTTCTTTTTCTTAACCATAAGGCCACTGCCTTACTTCTTTATATTTACTTTATACTTTATCTTTTTTATTTAATAGTGTGCTCTTACTACTATTGGTATTTATAGATAATAGTAATAGTACTCTAAAGTAGGCTTACTGTACTTGATCTATGTGTCAACCCTGGCAATATATAAAAGGCAGGTATAGATGGTCAAGTCTTTCCAGATTTAATTACTTTGTATCTTGTAGTTTGCACTTCTTTAGATCTTAGCCCTTTTAGAGCTTAGCCCATAGTTTTATGAGCTTTAAGTCTCTTTCAAGTACTTTTTATTATTTTCTTGTTGATTGCTTCTCTTTAAAGCCTCCTTAGAAGTTTTTTTTTCATGTTCCTTCTTTTCTTTTAGCATTTAGATATAGCCTCTGAGACAAAGTCATAATACTTGATTAAGTCTCAAGAGACTTGATTACTCATACCTGCCCCTTATATATTGCCAGAGTTAGTGCACAAACCAAGTACAGTAAGCCTACTTTAGAGTACTATTATCTATAAGTACCAATAGCAGTAAGAGCACACTATTAAATAAAAAAGGAAAAAGTATGAAGTAAATATAAAGAAGTAAGGTAGTGGCCTTATGGTTAAGAAAAAGAAATAAAAGAGAAAAAAAGACTTGTAATGGAAGAGAATATCAAGATCTTACATAAGGACAGAGATTTCTGCCATAAATATAATAAGATTGTAGATACAGATTCAAAATTTATCAGATTCATAGAGATAGCATTAAAGATCTAGATAGGAAAGACCTAGGGCAGATATTAGGAAGATCCCAGATCTTTTAGTTACATGATCACTGACCATGAAAATACTCATAAAGGTCTGACCATAGGCTAGAGTTACCCAATAAGAAGTAGTTCTCCCATGATTATATAAAGTAAAAGTGCAGTTGTGCATAAATGCATAATAGAAAGTTCTCAAACTACCAAGGACCTTAGCAAGTTATTAAAAGGCAAAGAAGTCAACTTAGAGAAGATTCAAGTGGTTGCTTTACTTAAGAGCATTCAGAGTTCAGATCAAGTCTTAAAAGTAGAAGAAATAAATGAAAATATTCTTACTGATTTATAATTGAAATGTAACTATTGTGTTACTAGTCAATCTAAAATGAAAAGAGCTTGTACTAGAGGCCTTTGAACTAGAGGTCAGGAAACTAGGCAAAAGAAATAAGGAGAAAGAGTTAGGAACTTGTATAAAGCAAAGCTCAAGTATGCAAGACTGGAAAAAATCCAGGCTTGGGCAGAGCCTTTATATAGGCTACACAGATGCACATAGACTATATAGGTCTGGCCTACCCTAAACTACTGTACAGTAAGCCATCCAATGGTGTAAAGGGAGCAGGAACCTAGAAATACATAAAGTAAACATAAGACTACTATTATAATGCATATTTCCCCTTTTATTTCATTTTTTACTTCTTTGCATTTTCCTTCTACTTTTCACATGGTCACATCACATGACCCTGTCACCCCTTCACCATGTCACCAATTCACATCTTCACATCTTTACACTTTACCACTTCATATTTCACTAGATCTAGGCTAATCTTGCCTATAATCTCATACCACCTGTATCTCTTATGTATTTCTAGACTTTCACTCTCTTTCTGCCATTGGGCAGCTTACTGTACACTACTGTAGGGCAGGGCACACTCTCCTGGTCCATGCTTAAGATGCAATAGTATAAAAGGGGTACAAGTTCAAGCTGGAGTTCTTCAGTCTTGTATACTGGAACCTTTAAGGTTTTCACAAGTTCCTTGATCCAATATCCCTCTTGCCTAGTTCTTCTAGCCTCTAGTTCAAAGGTTAGGCTTCAGCAGTACCCTTAGCAGCAGTAGGAGCACACAACAAGGATATAGGTATAGTTGTTCAGGATCTTACAATGTAACAGCTACAATAAAATATAATATTATGCCCCAGACTTGTCTAGATCTGTAATATGTAAAGGTGTGAAAGTGTGAAGGTGTGACAATGTAATATGTGAAGGAGTAAAATGATAAGGGTTACCAGGATCACATGATGTGATAATGTAAAGAGTTAGAATAAAAGTGAAAAAATGGAAAAAATAAAGAAAACAAAAATGTGCATTATAACAATAATTATCATTTGTTTGACCTCTGTCATATTTCATAATTCAAATCTGATTCTAACCTAGCTTATGCTTGTTTCTGCATTTAGTGCTTGCTAATAAGCTACACTAGCTCTTGGATTCTCCTTCATATAACTCCAATTCTCCATTGCTACTTCATTCCACTTCAGATGCACTTATGCTCTTCTTACCCAAGTCATCAATACAAGTTCCTCTGATCCTTTATTCCCTTTCTACCCTAGTTCCAACTTTAGCTTTGATTCTATTCATGGTCACTTAATATACCTTAGTTTTTACTTTATTCTCTTTAGACTACTCTATTTCAACTCTGTACTTCTTCTGCTCTTGCTTTCTTTCTTATTCCTGTTTTGACTCTTGTTTTTTCCTGCCATCTTTTAGTTTCAGTCTGACATGACATGACATTGTTATTTTTAACATCTCCATTTATCTTTAAAATACTTTGACATCTACTCTTACTTCTGAGACAACTTCAGTCTTATCTTCTTTACTTACTTAAACTTTGCACTACTCTGAACTATAAGTACTGTACTCCTATATGTGGTACCTCAGTTCAAATATCATCAAAAACACCCCTATTTTGACTTTGTTCTCACTCTAACCAAGTCTTCCAGCCCACCCTCTGTTATACTAGGCTTAGACAGGGACTAATGCAGACCTTATGGGCTAGAGCTAGAGGAAGGCTCAACAATAGTCAGCCCAAGGACAAAGATGATGGTATGAATGCAAAGATGGCACTGTAGTCCCTTAGTAAAGGTTGGGGACAAAACTAGAATGCTGGACTAGTTGAGAATGAGGGAAGTACTTGCCAATGAGAGTTGCAAGTGGGACTTAGGGTTCCAGCAATGTCTAAGAAGAGCAAGGTGGAATAAGGCAAAAGTAGCATGAGAAACAAGAGAGAGGAAGTATACTACTTATACTACTGAGATAAGATTGAGACTCAGTTGAATAAGTCAGAGTGAATAACTAAGAGTGATTAAGTGATTTGTGTGAAAACAGATGGAATGTGATGAAAGCAGACTTTAAGTGAGATCTACTAACTGAGCCAGAGGTTCTGGAATAAAAGAAGTCTGAAGGTTCCAGAACAAAACAAGAAAGTATTGAAAACATGCAAAGTCTGAAGCTAGAACAAGGAGAAAGAAAATAAATGGACTGATTGTAATATCCTCTGACCTTTTAATTTAATCTGGAGTATTTCTAGGTCTTAAGAGAAATTTTAAGAAAATTCTAATGACTTGCTTTTATTATAACTAGGCTTAATACTTCTTGTCTTACTTGTCTTTTGTATTGAGCCATAAGACCACTTTCTTCTCCATCTCTAATCTCTTTTTAAATTGGGACATCAAGCTGTGCAAGGGCACATCACATAAGATAAAGCCAAGTTTCATTTGACTCAAGAAAAATACTCCTTAATACTTCTGGAAACTTCTGGACTTCTTTAGAAGCCCTTAGAGCTATACCCTTACTCATGAATGAGCCCCACCAGTGCACTTAACATCCTGGAGTTTGCTTCTGGAGTTTTTCTTCTCTATAATTCTAAGTCCTAGCAGTATCTTGTATTTAGAGCTTTCCCCCTCTAGTATCCTTCTATAGTTTTAACAAGTATGCTTGAACTAGAAGTTCCTCTTAGTATCTAGGGATTAGAGTTAACAGGATTTGATAGCCATTCAGTGCTATTTTGACAATCTCAGAGGATTTCAATTCAATAGGTTTCAAAGAACTCAAATAATAAAAATATAATAGTTAATGTTATAATCATTTTTTAATTTTCGCATCACATGACCGTGGGACACCTTTTACCTTTTCACCTTTTCACATCTTCACCCTTTCAAATTTTCACAATGTCACATCTTCACATTTCACTCCTTCACATCTTCACTCATTCACATATCACAGCCTAGACCATGACATCATTGCCTGGCAGCCTTCTCATGGAACTGCTATGGTACTCACTCCTTTATTGCCATTGGTCGGCTGACTGTAGCATAGTTAGGGCCAGAACCATTTACATGGTCCGTGCACATACCTGTAGCATATATAAAGGAGGCTGGCCCAAGCTGGGTTTCCCCAGTCTTGTGCACTTGAGCCTTAGGCTTTATACAAGTCCTTGACCCTTCCCTTTTATCCTCTTGCCCAGTTCCATTGGGGTCTAGTTAAAACCCAATCTCTTAAGCTTAGAAAAGCAACCACTAGGACCAGATTTAGGTTTTCAGCAATGGTTCAGCAACAACCATTTCAGTTAATAAGTCACAAGAAGAGTCTCTTCCTCTAGCCTCTATTTCTTTATAAATTTTCTTACTGAATCAAGTTATTACTCTTCTCCAGTCACTCAAGCTTATAGGTGATACAATTTACCCAGTCTTGCATTTGTCAGATATGGATCTTTTTCTTAAGAAACCAATCCTCTTTTCTTACTTAGAGTTCAGTTGCTCAAGCTTTATTGATATGGAGTTCAATTCTAAAAGCAGGATCTCAAGTTCTTACAAATCAATCAAAGCAAATAGAGTTCCATTGTTAACTTTTTAGAAGAAGTTTCTCCTGTTTTGCTGGCATAACTATCAGAGTGCATTAAATTTCCTAAAGTTGAAGATTTTAATGCAGACAAAGTTGAAGGTCTTCTAGACAGTACATACAATAGTAGTCTTTGAAATGTCTTCAGCAAGTACTATGTCTTGTACCTGCAAGTCAAGCAGACTGCTGCAATATTTTGCATAGACTGTCTTCAATAAATGGTAGTTTCTATTATTAATGTCAGCAATAAAAGGTTTAAGTCAAGAAAAATTCCTGTATTGGATCTTTCTAATTTTTTACAATTAGCTTTACCAGTTGCTTCTCTTTAGAGCTTTCCTTCTCCTGTTTTCTCTTATGGGCCATCTATTATGGGCTCAAACCAAAAAGACAGGAAAATACCTTGAAGAGTGCCCATACCAGAGTGAAGCCAACAGAAAGGAGGAAACAAGTGCTTCAGACTAGAAAATCTAGTCTATGCTCTTAACCCTTATATATTGCTATCCATAAGGCATATATGAGGTGATTAACATAATACTAAGTAAGGGATGGGGGCATGAAGTTAAAGAATGCTAGAACAATGAGATAAAAGAGATAGGGGCTAAAAGCGAAGCTAAATAATATAGATTTATAATACCATCCACAAAAGATAAAGTTTGTAATATTTTTACCCTTATCAATTCTTTTAAGGACTTAAATGTTAAAATAATAACTCTTTATACTAGATGTTTAGCTTACCCTTCCCCCTCCCTTTTTTATGATGCCCATCATTGTTATGATTGTATTAACAAAATCAAGTCCTTTGCAAAATGCTTATGCTAAAAATGGCACTTTTTTTTTCTGCTCTTATTTCTTCTCTCTGCTTAAGGTCTGCTTATTGGAATGCCTCATTGCAAAAGTGGGGTAGAGTACAGAGAACAAAGTGACAAAAATAGATAATGAAGTGACCAAATAGACATAAAATGCAATGGCAAATTTTCAATTTTTAAAGTGCTGCTTTATTGTGGCAATTTACTTTCTGAGTTTCTTTTTTTCTTTTCTTTATGCTTTTTTTTGTTATGCTCAGAGTATTTATTACAGGACAATACAAAAGCCAATAATGGATACAAGATATTTTCAGTGTTTATGGCTTGCTTAAAGTTTTTACCCTAAAAGTAGGGTAATATTATGTATTTAGCAAATATAATGGTCTTTAAGCACTGAACTATGGAAACAACTTGCTATAAGGAGTTGCTTATGCAACCACCATATATTGCAGTCATATGATCATATACAAGAATAGCCATATCAAGTAAATCCTAGACTAAGGTTAAGTCCATATTTTTAGAGTATTTTCCTATATATGGTAATGGTTATAAAATATGGCAGATCTTAAATGAGATTCAGATCCTATTTCCAATAATTTCTAATCTTTCTGATCTAAATTAGAATCTAATCTGTGATAAAAATTCAAATGAAATCTTTTTAATCTTACTACTATCTGTTATGGTCTTAACTGAACAATAAGAGCAACAAGGGGATAAACAAGAGTAGAAACACTGTCTAACCCCTAAACTAGGCCAGGCAAGAGAAAAGGAATACTTAAAAGTGCTTGAAACTGAAGAAATCACAAAAATAAGCCAAAAAAGGCTAATATTACAAGTAATTAAGTCTAAAAAGACTTGGCTCATCCAGATACTCTATTATAACTCATGTACACAGACCAATACAAAGTAGCTATACTAAAAATGGGTCAAAGAAGTAGTATAAACCATAACACTATCATGCCTTATTCATCTTTACTGTTTTTGCATGTTTTCCTTTTATTCTTCCACATCTTCATAATATGGCTTCTCTTCTCTTTCATTTCCTTAATCCATAAGGCCACTGCCCCACTCCTTAATTACTACTCCATGCTTTTCTCTTTTCTATTTAATAATGCACACTTACTATTATGAATGGCTATTATACTTAGAATACTCTAAAAAAACTTCAAGGGACTTCAGAGTAAAAGATTGAGTAAGACTTGGCTTTACCTTATGTGATGTACCTTTGCACTAGTTCAGTGCTCTGATTTTAAAAGGGTTAAAGATATACCAGAGACATAGCACAAGTCAAGGAGACTTATAATTGAGTTAAAAGAACAGCTAGTTTACTTACAAAGAGAGGCAGAGATACAAAGAGGTGAAAGTGTCAAGTAATATTGATATTCAAATTAAGAAACTATAGAACAGAAGTACCTTGCCTTAAATATTTTGGAGAAGAAAACTTTCTTAGAAGGAGAATAAAGATACAATATGAGTTATCTAAGAAGTAAAGACAGATAATAATATATCCTGAAGATAAATGAAGATATCAATAATAATACTGGTAGGAAGAGTATTAGAATAAAACAGATATCTAACAGCAAGAAACAAGAAGAAAACTAAAATACAAGTCAAGAAATAAAGCAGACTAACTATGGAGTTATAAAGGAAAAAATAGATTTTGCAAGGAAACATCACAAGTAATTCTAAGAGAAAAAGATAAAAAGATAAAAATAATAATAGCATAATGGTGCATAAGAGAGTAAAAGTACCTGAAATTGTTCTAAAAGAAGTAAAGTAGCCTTAGCAGCAATTAGAATATAATAGTGGCCATAAATAGTGGTAGCTTAGAGTAGATATCCTATATATGGTCTATATACCTGTTCTAGCAATACATAAAGCCAAGAGTACAAGCTGGAATTTTCCAGTCTTGCTTACTTGGTTACTTGCATGGTTATATAGCATTTGAGGTCTAATTTTTATATAGATAGTTACTACCTTATTTTAATATCCTTGACCATTTTTCTTATTTGCCTAGTTTAAAGTCACTAGCATAAAACTCTAGTCTTAGTAGCACAAAATAGTATTTATTTAGGAGTAGAGTCTATTATAATGTATATTTTTTATTCTTCTTATTTTTCCTATCTTTTTACTTTATTATTAATTCTTTACATTGTTACATCATGTAACTCTGATAACCCTTACCATTTCACTCTTTCACATCTTTATATTGTCACACCTTTACATATTACACCTTCACATATTACTGATTTAGACTAGTCTAGGCTGTTATGGTGCAAGCCTAACACAACGGTCGCACGTGACCGTGGGAACCTTAGAGCATGTGATGCGCTGGTCATGTGATCAGTTGCATGTGATTGTGCGAATGAGTATCCTTACAAGGCAAGCCCTAGGCTAGGGTTAGTAGTCTTATATGAGTATTTCCCAGCACTAAGATATAGGTCACATGATATGGCTGGATCCCCAATGGGATCTTAGATCAGTACCCAATGATATCTCTACAGAGATTAGAATCTGTATCTGTGGCAAAGATCTAGATAGATTTCCTCAGCCTCAAGGTTGCCATGCCTTCTTCATAGATCCAGATCTGGTGCTTCCCTTCCATTCTCCCACATCCTTATGGTGTGGTTCCTCTTCTCCTTCCCTTAGTTGCGAGGCCACTGCCTCACTCTTCATATCTGCTCCATGCATTCCCCTCATCTATCTATTACTTAGTCATGAGCTCCTTATACTATTGATGTCCACAGATAGCATAGATTAGGGTAGGTCTCCTGTAGCTGGTCCGTGCACACTTGCCAGCAATATATAAGCAGGAGATGTCAAGGCTGGGTTCTCCAGTCTTGACCTCTTGTGACTTTGGCTAAGGTCCTAGCTTGATCTAAGGGCTGACCCCTAGTGGGGTTCCCCCTCAGCTCTCATCCACTACCTGGTCAGGTTTATACACAGGACCTCACTACAGACTCATCCTTTCCCTTTGCCTAGTTAGGGGCCACTAGTCAAAAGCCTCATAGAGATTGGAAAGTCCAGAGACCATTGGTGTTCCCCAAGGTATCAGAGAAGATTCGAGAGGGTGGGAAGTTTCCCACAACATAGGCCATGACATCACATCTTATTGTAGCATTATATTTATCTCATGTATTTCTAGGTTTCTACTTTTTTAATGCCATTGAATGGCTTACTATATAGTAGTTTAGAGTAGGCCAGACCTACATAATCTTTGTGCATTTCAGTAGCATATATAAGAGCCTATACTACAGCCTGGATTTTCTTAGTCTTGCACACTTGAGCCTTTGACTTTATACAAGTTCCTTGACTCTTTCTTTACTTTTCCTCTTGCCTAGTTCCCTGGCCTCTAGTACAAAAGGCCTTTTGGCTCAAGCACAAGTAGTTAGCACCTTTCAGGTGTTTGAAGTTTAAGCTTAATGTGAAGATTATGTTTCAGGGTCAGGGTTAATATTTCCTTTCTAGTTTAGTATAAGAAAACTAATACAACTGTTAAAACAAATATACTGTCAAAACAACACTAAATGGCTATTAAACTCTATTAACCCAAATCCCTAGATGCTAAGAGGATTTTCTAGTCCATGCATACTTGTTAAAATCATAAATGAGTGCTATATGAGGTAAGCTCTAGATATAAGATGCTATTAGAAAATAGAGTTACAGAGAAGAAAAACTTCAGAAGCAGATTCTGGGGTTAAGTACAGTAGTGGAGCTAAGCCTGGTATAAAAGCATAGCTCTAGAGACTTCTGAAGAAGTCTAAAGGGTTTTAGAAGAATAAAGAAGAGCTTTTCTTGAGTCAAATAGGACTTGGCTTTACCTTATGTAATGTGCCCTTGCAAAGCTCAGTGTTTCAATTTATAAAGGGGTCAAAGGTAAAGAAGAGAGCAGTCTAATGGCTTAATATGAAAGATAGATAAAATAAGAAGTATTAAGCCTAGTTATAATAAGAGCAAGCATCTAGAACTTTCTTAAAAATTCCATTAAGGTCTCAAGGTATTCCAGAATAAATCAAAGGGTTAGAGAGTGAGCTGAAAAGCTTGGTAAGAGTGAGGAAATATTCAAGACAGGGGTGTTTTCATTGATATTTGAACTAAGATACTATATACAGAAGTATAGTATCTATTGTTATGGCTCCAGCCTAACACAGCGGTCTCACGTGACCATGGGAACCTTAGAGCATGAGATGCGCTGGTCACATGATCAGTTGCACATGACCGTGCGAACGAGTTGCCATACAAGGCAAACCCTAGGCTAGGTCTAAGTCCATTCCCTATTCAAGAGTATTTCTTTAGCACACCTTAGTCATAATGTGGCAGATCTCTAGATGAGATCTGGATCTATCCGATAATATCTGATCTTATGATCTAGATTAGGATCTGATCTGTGGCAGAGATCCCAATGGGATTTCCTTGGCCACCAGGCAGCCACACCTCTCAGAGCTAGTGCTTCTCTTCCATTCCCTACCCTTGATCCATGAGGCCACTGCCTCACTCCTCATTGCCGCCCCATGCTTTCCCTCATATATCTATTTAGAGGCAGGAGCTACTTATGCTATTGGTGACCACAGATAGCTTACTTTAGAGTAGACTCTTTGTACATGGTCTGTGCACCATGCTTAACAATATATAAGGCAGGGGGTGCAAGCTGGGATTCCCCAGTCTTGCTCTCTTGACCTCTAGGCTAAAACCTACAGTGGTGATCTAAGACCTGATCCTAGTGGATCCCTCTTCAGCTCTCGCTTACTGCCTGGCCCCTGGGTTTATACAAGAGACTCCCTGGCTTCAACTCAAGTTGCCTAGTTGTAGCCACTAGTCCAAAAGCTACACAGAAGAGAGTTCTAGGAAGGAGCATCCACCAAGGTGGTTGAGTATCAAGGCTATAACAGGAAGAGCCCGTTTCACCTATAGTTTAAAGTGGTGCAAAGTTCAAGCAAGAAAAGGAGATAAGACTGGAGTTGTCTTAGAAATAAGAGTAGATGTTAAAGTATCATGAAGATAAATAAAGATATTAAGGGTAACAGTATCAAGTTATGTCAGACTGAAACTGAAAAATGGCAGAAAAAAGCAAGAGTTAAAATAGAAATAAGGAAGAAAGCAAAAGCAGAAGAAAA
>JBBPJW010001534.1:0-10629 GCA_038088935.1 Pulveroboletus aff. viridisquamosus
CCTAATCTAGATCATAAGATCAGATATCATTGGAAGATCTGGATCTCATCTGAGATCTGCCACATCATGTGACCAATACCTTGTGCAGGGAAATACTCTGAATATAGGAAATAGGACTTAGACCTTAACCTAGGGTTTGCCTTGTATGGCAACTCGTTCACACGATCACGTGCAACTGATCTCATGATCAGCGCATCACATGCTCTAGGGTTCCCACGGTCACGTGAGACCGCTGTGTTAGGCTGAAGCCGTAACACAGATGAGTATTCTTATAAGAATAACCCTATGCTAAGGCTAAGTCCTTATATCAGAGTATTCCTCTTGTATAAGATATTAGTCACATAATGTGGCAGATCTTAGATGAGATCTAGATCCAGTCCCTGATAATATCTGATCTTACAATCTAAATTAGGATCTGATCTGTGATAGAGATCCAGATGAAATCTTCTTGGCCTCAAGGTGGCCATGTTCCTTTCATATCTGAGAACCTTTGCACTTTCATTCTCCCATATTCTTATGGTATGGTTTCTCTCCATTCTTATCCTTTGATCCATAAGGCCACTGCCTCACTCCTCATCCCTGCCCCATGCATTATCCTTACCTTTATAATAGAGCCAGTAGTGCTATTGGTGTCCATAGATAGCATAGTTTAGAGTAGGCTCCCTGTACTTGGTCTGTGTGCAAGTACTGGCAATATATAAGGCAGGGGGTGCAAGCTGGGGAAATCCAGTCTTGCTCTCTTGACCTCTTAGCTGGTTATATAGGCTAGTTTTGACACTAGTACTGCTAGCTTCTGGTTTATACAAGAGAAGTAGCCTTACCACTTTTACTCTGTCTAGTTGGAGCCACTAGCATAAAAGCCATATCAGCTTTCCAGGACAGACTAGGAGCACTCTTTAAGGTTGACTTGAGTATTAAGGCTAGAATGGCTAGGTTGCCATTACACATGGACTATAGGTTTAGATAGTTACCCTATACATATAATAAATGAAATAGATGACTACCCATTCTACCTTATTACTTGAGCTTCCTTGGTAAATGCTTCTAATCTGTTCTGAATAACTGGTAGGGCTTTTAGCTAGTGGCCCTAAACTAGGTGAATGAAAGAAGGTTGAGACCATTACTTTTTTTATAAACCAGAAGCCAGCAGAAAATGATTATCCTATATTATTAGCTAAGAGATCAAAAGAGCAAGATTGGGAAAATTCCAGCTTGTGCCCCCTGCCTTATATATTGCCAAAGTCTGCACACAGACCAAGTACAGGAGGCCTACCATAAAGGTCTACTATCTAGAAACACCAATAGCAGTGACCACTTAGCTAATATATAAAGAATGGAGAAGACATGGAGTAGAAATAAGGAGTGAGGCAGTGGCCTCATGAATCAAGGAATTGAAATGGAAGAGAAGCCATATTATGAGGATATGAAAGAATAAAAGGGAAGATACATAGAATCAGAGATATGAAAAAGGCATGGCAGTGTTACACTTGGTCCAGGTAGGAACAAGCATAGACCTTCAGAAGAGGGAACTAGGCTGGGGGCTAGGAAGAGCTCAATGATAGTCAGCTCTGGGAGTGGTGTGACTTATAGGGATGACACCAGCTAAGACTCAACAATAGAGTCAAGGATACTAGCAATACTAGGCTAGTAGGTTGACTGGGTTGACTAGGGGTTCCCTTTTGTGCACTGATGCATGAACTAAGAGTGAATTGCAAGGTACTAGGTACCATGCAGGTGATAGGAAGGTAGAAGTAGCATAAGAAAAGAGAGGAGACAAAGTATGCTACTTTATAGTACAGTGAATAAGGTTCAGACTCAGTTGGATAAGTCATTGGAGATAACTAATGATCCATGTGGAAATGAATGGAATGTGAGAGAATTGAGTGATGGTGTCATACCTGGTGACTAAGTGCAAAGAAAGCAGACCATGTGTAATATCCACTGAGTTAGAGAATGTTGTGGAACAAAAGAAGTGGAAGTTCCAGGACATGAACAAGAAAGTATCTGAGACATGCAAAAGTGAAGCTACAGTGAGAGGAGAAAAGAGAAAAAAGAGTGGGGGAACATAACAGGCAGCAGCAAAACTGAGGAAATCCAATCTGGATCTCTACCACAGATCAGATCCTCTATCTAGATTATGAGATCAGATGTTATTAGGGACTGTACCTACCTATATCTTATTTGGGATCTGCCATATCATGTGACTAATAACTGTGTAGGGGAATACTCTAGTATAAAGAGTCTTTGTTATGATTGGTACACTTTTCCTTACTTTGTCTACCCTAGCTTCAGACTTCTCACATTCAAACTACAGTTCACCCACTTTCTTGTTCATCTTCTCTGACTCAGTACCCCATTGTAAGCATCTGTTTCCATTGCATTTCCATCCATTTCTACATGGATCACTTACTCAGTACTGATATGGCTGACTGAAATGGGTAACTACCTGTTATGCCTTGATACTCAAACACCTTGGTGGATACTCCTTCCTTGAACTCTCTTCTGTGTAGCTTTTGTTCTAGTGGCTACAACTAGGCAATGATAGTTGGAGCCAGGGACTCTTGTATAAACCCAGAGGCCAGGCAGTAAGCAAGAGCTGAAGAGGGATCCACTAGGATCAGGTCTTAGATCACCACTGTAGGTTCTAGCCTAGAGGTCAAGAGAGCAAGACTGGGGAATCCCAGCTTGCACCCCCTGCCTTATATATTGTCTGCAAGTGTGCATAGACCATGTACAAAGGGTCTACCCTAAAGTGTGCTATCTGTGGTCACCAATAGCATAAGTAGCTCCTACCTCTAAATAGATATAGTAGTACTGCATGGATCGGGAATGAGGAGTGAGGCAGTGGCCTCATGGATCAAGGGTGTAGAATGGAAGAGGAAGCACTAGCCCTGAGAGGTGTGGCTGCCTGGTGGCCAGGGAGATCCCATCTGGATCTCTGCCACAGATCAGATCCTAATCTAGATCAAGAGATCAGATGTCATCAGATAGATCCAGATCTCATCTAGAGATCTGCCATATCATGACTAAGGTGTGCTTAAAGGAATACTCTGATATAGGGAATAGGACTTAGACCTTAGCCTAGGGTTTGCCTTGTATGGCAACTCATTCGCACGATCATGTGCAACTGATCATCTAACCAGTGCATCACATGCTCTACAGTTCCCATGGTCACATGAGACCACTGTGTTAGGCTGGAGCCGTAACTGTTGCAAACCATGCAACGACCACTTTCAAACTTCACGTGATCGTGGGAATCCCTTTCCTCTTCAGGCTAAACCCTAGCTTAGGACCAAGGCATATATTATACGAGTACTCATAAGGTTAGTGACACAAGGCATATCTAGATCTTCTCTAGATCTTCCCTGGATCTGATCTCATCGGGATCTGACGGATCTACGATTGGATCTCATCTGTGGCAGAGATCCCCGTCCTCATTGTCACCTCACCCCTTACCTTCCATTCCCCCACATCCCTTCATATCCGATCCATGCATTCTCCTCACGATATACACGAGGCTGCACTAGTTACGCTATTGGCCAGCTTACTGTACTGCTTCAGGGTAGGCACTCATGTACATGGTCTGTGCCCCTTTTACGGTAGTATATAAAGGCTGGCTACTGGTGGTAAAGTCTCTCCAGACTTTATCATTTCGTAGTTGGCATTAGCAGCATTTGGAGATCGCAAGATAGCCCTTCTCAGAGAATCAGGCCCTTCAGTGGCAGGCAGTTTCTAGAAGTCAAGAGCAAGAGTCTCTTTCGGGTCCTCCTCGCAGTTACTACTTCGCAGCAACCTCTCGGTTGTCCCCTCAAGATCCTCAGAGTAGTTTTTCTTCCAGTGTTCCTCCCCTCGTATCATCGTCTAGGTGTAGTCTCTGATTCTCAGAGTCGTAACAGTAACACTGACTAGCTGTCCTGTCCTTGATACTCAAGTCACTCCTTGGTGGATGCTCCTATACCTGTATCCTCAAACTGTGAAGCTTTTGTGCTAGTGGCTTCGAACTAGGCAACCTTAGAATAAGACCTGGGACTCTTGTATAAATCCAAAGGCCAGACAGTAAGCAAGAGCTAAGGAGGGATTCTTCTTGGATCAGGTCCCAGATCACTACTGTGGATCTAGCTGAGAGGTCAAGAGAGCAAGACTGGGGAATACCCAGCTTGCACTCCCTGCCTTATATATTGTCAAGGTTCTCACATGGACCATCTACAGGGAGCCTACTATGCTATCTATGGCCACCAATAGCATAAGGTGCTCATACCTCTAATAGATATATGGAATGCATGGGGCAGCAATAAGAAGTAAGGCAGTGGCCTCGCAGATAAGGGATATGGAATGGAAGAGAATGCACTTGTGGTTCTATGAAAGAGGCATGGCCACCTGGAGGCTGAGGAGATCCCATCTGGATCTCTGCCACAGATCAGATATCATCAGATGGATCTAGATCTCATCTAGAGATCTGCCATATCACATGACCAAACCTATGCTGGTGAATACTCTGATATATAATAAGGATTCTAACCTTGGCCTAGGGTTTGCCTTATTAGGCAACTTATTCACATGATCACATGCTTCTGATCACATGACCAGAGCTTCACATGCTTAACAGACTCTCACGGTCACATGTGACCATCGTGTTAGGCTAGAGCCATAACAAGTACTTCATTATCATTTTTACTAATCACAACTCATTCAACTGAGTCTGAACTTTATTTCTTGTACTATAAAGTAGCATATTCATTCCCTCCTCTCTCTCTATGCTACTTCTACCTTGTGATCTCTTGCATACTTCTCATCCTGTACCTAGTACATGGAATCCACCTCAGTTCTGTTCTGGCAGTCTCCAGTATAAAGCACAAGTCATTCTAGCATCCGACTCCAGCACAACCCTGCATTTGTTGCCTTCATCTGTCACTTAGGACTGACTCTTGTCTAGTCCATTCTTGTTCCTTGTCTAGCAAGGTCTATGTTGCGCCCTACCTGGGTTCAGCATAATAAAAGAAGTAGCATCTTTACTTGCAGCTACCATTGCTGTAGTCTGCTCCCACCATTCCACCAAAACAACCTTTGCTGTTTGACACCCTCTGGGGAGAACCCAGAGCCTTGACCTCAGACCCACTCGACTCTACCTCAGAGCATGAGAACCCCTTGCCCCCAGAATATGCTTCCACTTTGGAAGACCACCTCAATATCTTTATTCCCTCAAATGAAGAACTCCAGGAAGACCATGACTTAGTGCATAACCTCTCTTCCCTACAGATCCCTCACATGCCCACTCCCCTGTCTCCTACCCTAGTTTGCTGACAACCTGCTTTCATGCTTTCCTCCCCCACTACTATCACTAACACCATGTTGGGCACAACATCATCTTCCACCAAGCTAACAGAACTTCGCCTCAGTACCCCAGAGCACTTTGATGGTGACAGAACCAAGGCTGAGACCTGGCTGGACTCTGTCCAGTTCTACCTCTGCATTAACACAGCAGTCTATGACTCAGATGAGAAGAAGATTGCCTTTGCCCTTTCATACATGACCAAAGGACCAGCACAGTCATGGGCTGCTACCTACTGAAAGCAATGTATTACCGGAACCACTGTAATCATGGGAAAATTCTCCAACTTCACCACCTCCTTTCTCAAGGCATTCCAGCAACAAGACGTCATGAATGCGGCCATCCATTGGCTTGTAAACACCCAGATGAGGCAAGGAAAGAAGGAAGAATGGAACCCATCACTAGCTGAATACATTGCTGAGTTCCAGAACCACACAGTTACTGCTAAGATAACTGATCACAATGTTCTGATTGGTTACTATGAGACAGGGCTTGCCCCCTATCTAGCTCAACATATCCATAACCTAGATACAATCCCAGGAACCATCTCAGAATGGTACAACAAAGCTGCTCATTTCCACGGAACTATGGAGTGTGCTCACTTCATAGAACTATGCTGCAAGAACCCCAGGACATTTGCCTGGTCCTCGACCTCATTCTCAACTACCACCAAGGTAGATAAAGACTCCAACACCATGGACATTGACACTGTACATTCAGGACAACTCACCACAGAAGAATGGAAAAGATGTTTTAAAAACAACCTCTGTTTCTGATGTCACAGACCTGGACACTTGGCTCTCAATTGCCAGACATTCCCCAGTGAAATGACAACCTGAACCCAAAGAAAAACCACTGCCCCAGCAAAACCCATCCACAAGGTCAAGATGATCTCTGCTGAAGAACTAATGACAAAGATTGGAGAGATTAGTGATGAAGAAAGCAATGATGGGGTGGCTAGAGTAGAAGTGAAGAAAGAAAAGATGAAGAAAACCACTAAGAAGTCAGGTTTTTAAAATGGAGTACCTCCTCTATGCAAGGTACTCCCTCCCTCTCTTGTGCACCTGTACTAGTATCATCTTCCAAGAAATCTATGTGATTCACAATACAAGTCTCCCCTGCATCCCATGCCAAGAAAGTCATAGCTATCAAGGCTCTACTTGACAGTGGAGCCCAGATCAACTGCATCAACTGGGACTTCATCAAGAAGAACCAGCTCCCCACCTTGAAACTCGATGAACCCATCACAATCTGGAATGTCGATCAGTCCATGAACAAGAAAGGAATCATCACCAGAAAATGCAATGTCCTTCTCTGCATAGAACAGTGTATGTTCCCAGTCTTCTGCCACATAATGAACTGCAGCAGGGAGAGCCTCATTCTCAGACTCCCATGGCTCCAAGCCACAAACCCCACAGTAGACTGGATGGAAAACATGCTCACAATCCCAGACTTGACCTCCCACAACCAATGAATCTATCAGGTTAACTTCATCTACAAACCATGGTTTGATGGACTTATTGATGATATCATCATCCCCTATGATGAACTCCGAGTGTTATGGCTCCAGCCTAACATGCGGTCTCATGTGACTGTGAGAGACTCGGAAAGCATGTGATTGTGCAAATGAGCTGCCTTATAAGGTCAAAGTAGTCCTTCAGAGTATTCCTTGCACTAAGATTTAGGTTATGTGACACTGTGGCTGGATCCCCAATGGGATCTTAGATCTATCCAATGATATCTCTTCAGAGATTAGGATCTGATCTGTGGTAGAGATCCAGATTGGATCTTCTCAGCCTCCAGGTGGCCATGCCTTATTCATGGATTGATACCAGTGCACTTCCATTCCTCCCATATCCTCATGGTGTGGCATACCTCCTCTACCATCCCATATCTGCAAGGCCACTGCCTTACTCCTTCCATTCCCAATCCATGCACCTTCCTTGTGTTATCTATTACCTTAGTCATGAGCTCCTTTAGCTATTGGTGGCCATAGATAGCTGTACTTAGGGTAGGTCTCCTGTGGCTGGTCCATGTGTGGCCACCAGCAATATATAAGGCAGGAGATACAAGGCTGGGTTCCCCAGTCTTGCCCTCTTGTGACTTAGGCTAGAACACAGCTCAATTTGAGGGCTGTCCTCAAGGGGGGGATCCCTCTCAGCTCTCATCTGCTGCCTGGCTATGGTTTATACACAAGGGCCCAGGAACTCATACCTCTCTCTTACCTGCCTAGTTAGGGGCCACTAGTCAAAAGCCTCAGTGGACTTCAAGTATCAAGGACAAGGGTGTTCACCAAGAAAGACATGAGAATCAAGCAAGGATGGGTAGTAATCCATTACACCTAGTTTGCTACCTCAACTATAAAATCCCTGAGAAATCCATCAGCAATAATCTATACAAACACCACTTAAGCAGAATCCTTGATCACTGCCCCTCATACCTCCCTCACGTCATGGTGATCAAGCTTACCACCTCAACAGAACTTGCCATCACTGCAGAGAAAACCAAGCCCAAGACAATCTTACCACCCAAGTATGTTCAATACGAGCAAGTCTTTTCTGATACCCCCAAGACCCTTGACAAACTCCCACCATCAAGACCCTATGATCATGAGATCAACCTCAAAGAAACCTTCATACCCAAAATCAGAAAGGTCTACCCATTGTCCCCTCAGGAATGCCAAGCAACAGACAAATTCATAGAGAAAAACCTCTGCACAGGCAAGATTCACCCCTTGAACTCCCCTCAAGCATTGTCCTTCTTCTTCATCAAAAAAAAGGATGGGAAACTCCACTCATGTCAAGATTATAAGTGTTTCAACAAACATACCATTCAAGATGCCTACCCACTACCCCTCATAGCTGACCTCATAAATAAGCTTCGTGATGTGAAGCTATTCACCAAGTTTGACATATAATGGGGGTATAACAATGTCCATATCAAAGATGGGCATCAATGGAAAGCTGCCTTTATCACTCATAAGGGGCTCTTTGAACCAATGATGATGTTCTTTGGTTTGAATAACTCACCAGCAACATTTCAGCAATTCATGAATGACTCATTCTGAGACATGATCACAGAAGGATGGCTCATCATCTATATGGATGACCTCCTTATCTTTTCCCCTGATGCTGACACACATCAGGTATGTACTGCCCATGTCCTCCAGTGCATGATGGACCTCAACCTCCATCTTAAACTCAAGAAATGTACTTTCACCACCTCAGAAGTTGAGTACCTGGGTATGATAGTAAAACCTGGGGAACTCACCATGGATCCAATAAAACTCACTGGCATCTTCCAGTGGTCTATACCAGCCAAAGTCAAGGATGTTCATTCCTTCCTTAGTTTCACTAACTATTACAGGAAGTTCATCCTGAACTACTTGACTATCGCTTGACCCCTTCTTGACCTCACTAAGAAAGCCACCACTTGGTCCTGGCCACCTGCTGCGCAGAAAGCCTTTGACTTGCTCAAGGCCATTTTCCTCTCTCAGCCAGTCCTGCAAATGCTGGACTTCTCTTGACCCTTCACCATCACCACCAATGCCTCAGCTCATGTCTCTGGTGGCATTCTCTTGCAAACCAACATCAACGGGGACTGGCACCCCTGTTCTTACCTCTCCCAGACATTCTCATCTGCAGAGTGAAACTATGACATCTACAACCACAAACTCCTCATGGTGATCCATGCCCTGAAGGCCTGGAGGCATTACCTCCTTGGCTCCTTGATCCCAGTTCAGGTATTCACTGACCATAAAAACCTGATGTATTTTAAATTCCCACAGAAGCTCAACTGCCAGCAAGCTTGCTGGCTCCTTGACCTCACTGACTTTGACCTCTAGCTCTCCCATGTTGCTGGAACCTCCCTTGCTGGGCCAGATGCCCTCTCCTGTCATCCTGATCTATATTCCAACTCCACCACCAATAACTCTGATGTCACCCTCCTTCTGCCATCCCTTTTTGTTAACCTCATTGATGCCAACCTTTCCTTGCACATCCATAAATACCTCACTGACAATCCCCTTTACCTTTCCATTCTCCAGAAGCTTGACACTTCTGCTAATGAAAAGTTTCTTCACTCCCGCACCTCTGACTGGAAGATAGTGGATGGCCTCCTCACCTACTGCAACCATGTATACATTTCAGATCAAGACACCCTCCACCAGGATATCCTCTGCTGCTGCCATGACCACCCCACTGCAGGTTACCTGGGCTACCTCAGAACTTGCCAGCTGGTTGCCACTAAGTTCTGGTGGCCTGGCCTTACCACCTATGTCTGCAACTACATCTTGGGTTGCACTGTCTGTCAACAGTGCAAGGTCAACACCCATCCCTCAACTCCTGCTCTCTCTCCCATTTGCTCCACAGCTATCCGCCCCTTTCAACAAATCTCCTGCAACCTTATCACCAATCTCCCTCTGTCCTCCAGTTTCGATGCCTTATTGGTTATGGTTGACCATGGGCTTATGAAGGGGGTAGTCCTCTGCCCAACCAAGAAATCTGTCACTGCTGAGAGAGTTGCCACCCTCTTTTTCCACAAAGTTTTCTTGTGATATGGTCTTTATAACAAGATCATCTCAGACCAAGGCCCTCAATTTGCCTCTGCCTTTGCAAAAGAGCTGGGAAAGCTCCTTGAGTATAACCTTTCCCTCTCTACTATGTACCACCCCCAGTCTGATGGTGAAACTAAACATATAAATCAGGAAATAGAAACCTACCTCCATATCTACTATGGAGCCCACCCTACAGAATGGGCTGATTCAATCACCCATGCTGAATTTGTCCACAATTGCCACCCTCACTCTGTCACAAAGCAATCCCTGTTCTATCTCATGATGGGATATGAACCCCGCAGCCTCCCCTCAGTTATCAAAGAATCATCCATGCTGGCAATTGCTGACTGCACTAAAGCTCTCCTCACAGCACGAGATGAGGCCCTTGCAGCACACGACCTTGCACAACAATTCATGGTGTCCCGCATCCACTCCATCTTTTCCCCATTTAGTAAGGGAGATTGTTGCAAACCATGCAACGACCACTTTCAACTTCACGTGATCATGGGAATCCCTTTCCTCTTCAGGCTAAACCCTAGCTTAGGACTTGCATATATTCTACGAGTACCTATAAGGTTAGTGACACGAGGCTTATCTTAGATCTCTCCCGATCTCATAGATCTGATCTCATCTGTGGATCTGACGGATCTCAGATTGGATCTCATCTGTGGCAGAGATCCCCGTCCTCATTGTCACCTCACCTCTTACCTTCCATTCCCCCACATCCCTTCATCTCCGATCCATG
>JBBPJW010001535.1:0-10621 GCA_038088935.1 Pulveroboletus aff. viridisquamosus
GATAACTGCTGAGGCTTTTGGTCTAGTGGCCCCTAACTAGGCAATAGAGAAAGTAATGAGTTCCTGGGCCCTTGTATAAACCAGAAAGCCAGATAGCAAATGAGAGCAGAGATGGGATTCTTCTTGGATCAAGACCTTAGATCAATGCTGTAGATCTAGCCTAGAGGTCAAGAGAGCAAGACTGGGTTTTCCCAGCTTGCACCCCCTGCCTTATATATTGTCAAGGTCTGTGCACAGACCATGTACAGGAGGTCTACCCTAAAGTGTGCTATCTATGGTCACCAATAGCTAAAGTAGCTCCTACCTCTAAATAGATATATGAAGGGAGAACATGGGGCAGCAATGAGGAGTGAGGCAGTGGCCTCATGGATCAAGGGATAGGAATGGAAGAGAAGCCACACCATAAGGATGTGGGTGGAATGGAAGAGCACTGGTATAGATCAATGAGATGGGCCTGGCCACCATAAGGCCAAGGAGATCCAATCTGGATCTCTGCCACAGATCAGATCCTAATCTAGATCAATAGATCAGATGTCATCAGAAGATCCGGATCTCATCTGAGATCTGCCACATCATGTGACCAACATTTGATGCCAGGGGAATACTCTGAGTTAGGACTTAGCCTTAGCCTGGGGTTTGCCTTGTAAGGCTACTCATTTGCACAATCACATGCTCCTGGCACATGACCAGTTGCATCACATGCTTCACAGCTCTCATGGTCACGTGAGACTGTCGTGTTAGGTTGGAACTGTAACACATACTCCTTTTTAAATAGCTCTAGCTTATGGTCTGATCTATTACAAGTATCTTTACAGCTAGTGGTTATATGCCTTGGAATCTGGGATTTTCCCAGGATTTGCCTATGGATCTTCTCTATCCAGATCTTAATGCTATTTCCATGGATCTAATAGATCTTAGGATCTGCATTTATAATCTGATTATATCTATGGCAGAGATCTTCATTCTTATGTAAGACCCTGGTTTTCCATTATAGGTGTTATGACTCTGAAGATCAGAGACTACACTAGACGATGAGCTGAGGAGTGGGAACACTGAAACGAGGGAAATCCTAAAGGAAGGCTCTGAAGTGGAGCAACCGAGGAGCTATGAGTGATGGCGACGAGGAGGACACGTAAGAGACTCTTGCTCGAGACTTCCTGAATCTCTACCTTCTATCTTGAAGGGCCTGATCTTCTGAGAAGAGCTTATTCTCTAAGCCTAAACTGCTGATGCTTCCAAGTGATAAAGTCTGAGGACTTTACCACTAAGAGCCAGCCTTTATATACTACTCTAGGGAGAGCATGGACCAGGTACATCTGTGTCTACCCTGAAGTTGTACAGTAAGCTAGCCTATGGCGTAAAGAGAACAGCCTCGTGTAGGCCATAAGGAGAATGCATGGATCGGTAATGAATGATGTAGGGGAATGGAAGGTAAGAGGCAAGGACACAGCGAGGATGGGGATCTCAGTCCACAGATGAGATCCATCGGCAGATCTGTCAGATCCATGGAGATAGATGTGATCTGAGATTGGGGAGATCTGGGGAAGATCCAGGGAAGATCCCTAGATGTGCCTCGTGGTCACTAATCTTATGAGTACTCGTAAAGTATTGCTTAGTCCTAAGCTAGGGTTTAGCCTGTTATGGGTTGGGATTCCCACGATCACGTGAGAATGAAAGTGGTCGTTGCATGGTTTGCAACAATATACATTATAACAATTCCAACTGCTGATTGTCCCTCAAAACTTTCTGCCATCTTCACTTACTCTATTGTTATACAAATCAGAACTGGAAAGGCTCTCAATGCTGTTGAGGCCACCAAGAACATCAATGCCATTATTTTCCATTCAGTTTCTCAGATAATATTTGAAGGATTTCTCAAAAAAACTCTTTCAAGGCTATAACAAAGAAGAAAAAGCCACTACTTAGTACAATGTATAGAAAGAAGTGGTTGGACTTTGCTTTAAAGTACAAGAAGTGAATTGTAGAGGAATGAAAGAGGGTAATCTGGTCAGATAAGATCAAAATCAATAAAGTTGGGTTAGTATTATATTTCTTCCTTTCTTTTCTCTTTTCTCTTAGCTTCTGCTCTTTATATATCTCAGATGCTTTTTTGTTGTGTTCTGGAACCTTCAAACTTCTTTGTTCCAGAACATTCTATGACTTAGTAGACATTACTCATAGTTTACTTTCATTGTATTCCATTTATTTCCACATGGATTACTTAGTTATTACTTTACTATCTTGATGACTTATTCAACTGAGTCCCAACCTTATTTGCTGTACTATAAAGTAGTATACTTTACCTCTCTTGCTCCTTATGCTACTTTTACCTGAGTTTACTTGAGTTCTCTTGTATTATGCATCTAGCAAACATGATGGTCTCTAGTATATAACCATGGGAACTTTTGAGCATGTAATGCAAATGGTTGCAACTCATGTGACCAAGAGCACATGATCATGTGAATAAGTAGCCTTATCAAGATTAACTCTAGGCTAAGGTCAAGTCCTTATATTAGAGTATTTCCCTATGTAGGTATTAGTTATGTGATGTGGCAAATCTCAGATGAGATTCAGGTATAGTTCCCAATAACATCTGATCTCATGATCTAGATAAAGGATCTGATCTGTGGCAGAGATTCAAATTGGATCTCTTTAGCCTTATTGTGGCCATGCCTCTTTTGTATCTCTGATTCTGTGCACTTTTCTTTTATTCTCCCATATCCTTATGGTGTGGTCTTTTCTTCCATTCCATTCCTGTAATTCATGAGGCCACTGTCTCACTCTTCATTTCTACTTCATACATTTTCCTTTTTTATTTATAGCTAAGCAGTTACTGCTATTGGTGTCCCTAGATAGTAGTTTCTTAGAGTAGACTTCCTGTACTTGGTCTGTGTGCAGACCTTTGCAATATATAAGAAAGGGAGTACAAGCTGGGTTTTCCCCAGACTTGCTCTCTTGACCTCTTAGCTGGTTATACAGCTTTGCACTGCTGGCTGTTGGTTTATACAAGAGTAGTGATTTTACCTTTCTCTTATTGCCTAGTTCAGGGCCACTAGCTAAAAGCCTCACCAGTATTCCAAGGATAGAATAGAAGCATTTACCAAGGTGCATGAGTATCAAGGATAGAACAGTAACCACTGTCACACCTTATTTCACCTTGTTTTATATGTTCTGGTAAATACTATTATGCACCACTCTGAGTGCAATCCAAATACTATGCAAAGGACTGGTGAGTGACAGGCAAATGACAATGACAAGAGGGCTTTTAGCTAGTGGCCCTAGAACTAGGCTTGGGAGTCTTGAAAGGAATAACCCAAGTTAACACTAGCAACTAGTGCTTAGGCTGCAAGGAGTAAGGAAAAGGACAGATACCCAGGTTAACTCAGAAGAGCCCAAGTAAGAGAAGTGAAGATACAAGTGATTAAGACTAGAGAAACTCCAGGTCTTGCCCACCCTGTATATATATTGCCAGGGAGGCATAGCCTTGTACACAGGATAAGTATCCTACTATCTATGTAACCAATAGCAATTATCTCTTATACCTTCTTAAATAGGAAATGGGGCATAGGGCATATGAGTAAGGAGTGAGGCAATGGCCTTGCAGATCAAGAGTTATAGAAGAGATGGAATGGAAGTTACTCAGGGTCAATGGATATGAATGCAGCCAGGCAATCATAAGGCCAAGGAGATCCATCTAGATCTCTGCCACAGATCAATCCTAATCTAGATCTGTTAGATCAGATATCATTGGTATTAATCCAGATCTTATCTGAGATCTGCCACATCACATGATTAATCCATAAGCAGGGAATATTCTGATATAATAAATCAAACTTAAGCCTAGGGTTTATCTTTATAAGGCAAGCGAGTCCCACAGTCATGTGAGTAAATCATCAGTGTTTGCTGAGTGCATAACAAATACCATCTTATTTGTGACTTCTTATCAGAAAACCCCCTTTTTTCATGCTTGTAACCTTCATTGGCAAGCATCTCTTCATTTTAGTAAGTCCCAGCATCCTTGCTTTGCCTTTACTCTTATCAAAAGGCTTTCTGGTGCCATTCAATACTTTGCACCATGTCCTTTATTCCCAGGCTGACCATTGTCAAGCCTTATCCTTAGCTCTAGACACCAGGCATGTACCTTGAGGTCTATGCTAGTTTCTATCTAGGCCTACCATAAGAGTTAGATGAAAGGGAACAGATATGAAAGAAGGTAGAGCAGAGGTTAATTGAGAAAGAGATACAAGGAATGGTTAAGCACAGTGAAGAAAATCTCATGGTATGGGGATATATGGGCTGGAATGGTATAGGACAACTTGCTGAGGTTAAGAGAAGGATAATGACCAGTATGTGGCCATTTGAAGAACCATTTGCTGCCTAGCATGGAAAAAAAGTGGAATTTCTGATAAAAAGATTATTTTTCAGCAAGACAATGACTCCAAGCACACCTTAAAAAAGGCCAAGGAGTGGATGGAAGATTACAATATCACTCTTTTGAACTGGCCTCCATAATCTCCAGATATCAGTTCCATTAAACATTAGTGGGTTTATCTTAAAAAAAAGCTTTTCAAGTATTTAACACAATTAAAAGGAATTTGGAAGTTATGGGAGAGAGTAGTAGAGGTATGAAGGAAAGAAGGCCATATCAAGTATGAAAATATTATTTTCTGATCTTTTTATATCCACTTGCAAAATTTTGTTAATATATCATTGATTTGAATTGGTTACATTTCCATAGTTTCTTCTTTCAATTATATAATTCCAGTTGAACTGGATAGCCCTGATTAAATTCTTCTTTTAATACACAAAGATTTTGGCCTTGTTTGTTGTTACTCTGAAGTTATTCAACAAACATCCCAAAAGTATCAAACAATTACTTAATTTTGCAAGTCATTATAGAGGCAAGGGCATAGATTGGTTCCCTAGTCTAAAGCACTTGTTGACCTTGTTTTCTTGCTTGCCTGTTTCCTAGTTTACTAGTACCTCCTCTAGAATATTACTCATTTGTTTCCCTTAGTCTGGACATTCTCCAAGGTGGTTTTCTCTTATTATTGGTCTAGATTCATAACATTCTCAGCTGCTTCATTCTCCCTTATCATGGAGAAAATCACTACCCTTACTCACATTAAATACTCACAGTTCTCAAGTTCAATCAGTTCAAGTGGAAGAGGTATATGTGAACTATGTCTAAGTTTCAATTTATGTTCAAAAGTCAATTTATTGGTGTCCAAGTGCATGGCATTGAAAAAAGCCCTTTTAGTAGCAAGGGTGGAATAAGGAAAAAGATACACACTAAGAATGTACTAAATAACTAAGAACAGAAACTGATTGAAGTCAGAGTTGAATTAGAAAGAAAATGAAGGATTAGAGGAACTTGTACTAATGACTGGGAGAGAGAAGCATAAGTGTAACTGGAGTAAGGTGGGGTAATAACAGAGGACTGAAGCTGCATGAAGAAAAATCAGGTAGCTAGAGTAGTTTGCTGATAAACACTGGAATACAAGTATTAAGCATTAGCTAGGATAGAATCAAATCTAAATTTCAGAACATAATATCTCTGAAACTCTGAGTCCTAACAGTATATTTGAACAAGGAGTTCAAACTTTGTCAAGAATTCACTGGTTTTAACATTCAAATAATTTATATCTCCATAGTACTTAAGAAGCCACCTCTATTTGTAGTACCTTAGTTTGAATATTAATAAAAACATCCCCTGTTCTTGTTATTTACTCTCTATTATAATCAGTCCCTTTATTTTCCTTCTTTGTTCTAACTTCAGACTTCACATGTCTTTGACACTTCCTTGTTATATTCTAGAACCTTTAGGCTTTCTTTATTTCAGATCATTCTCTTGGTCAGCAGATATTACTTATAGTCTGCTTCCTTCATATTCCATCTGTTTCCACACAGATCACTTAGTTATGCCACTTGACTCATTCAACTGAGTCTGAATCTTATCCACTTAATATAAGTAGCATACCCACTCTTTCATGTTTCTTATGCTACTTCTGCCTTATTTTACCTTGCTTTCTTCAAGCATTGTCTGAACCTTCACTCTATCCTTATCAAGGGAGTCCTGCTTGCATTCTTCAATGGCAAGCACCACTCAAGAGACCTTGACAAGTCCCAGCATTTTTGTCTTGTCTCTATATGGAACTATGGTACCATTCTGTGTTTGCACCATCCTTTGTATTTAAGGCTAACCATTATTAAGCCTTTTTCTTAGCCCTTACCTTAGCCATAAGGTCTATGTTAGTCCCTACCCAGGCCTAGTATAACAAAAGAAGTAGCATATCTACTTATGGCTACCATTACTATAGTTCTGCCAATATTTTACTCAAGACTCCCTTATTTCTTGACATTCTTTGAGGAGAGTCTAGATCTCAACCCACAGAGAACCCCCTAGAATCCTCAGAAACAGAAGAATCCTTAACCCACTGCCCTAGCTCTCTGGAAGATGATCTTTATAATCTTTTCTTGCCCTCTACAGAATATTAAAAACAAGATCATGCCCTTGCACATAAATTCTCTTCTTTTTTACAGATTCTCCAGAAACCTACTTTCTTTTCCCCTACTTCCATCTGCCACCACCCTTTCTTTCCTCTTTCCTTAATTCTCTCCCTTTTCCCACAATGTTTAACTTTTCTTTCTGTCAAATCCACTGAGCTTTACCTCAGCACTCCAGAACACTTTAATGGTAACCACAATAAAGCAGATGTTATATACTGGCACTACTTAGCTAGGGGCTATTTTTCATTCTTACTCTAAGCTAAGTTCTCTTTACTATTTACTATCTTTGATCACTTTCTTTGATCTTATCTTATCTTATCTCATCTTATATCTTATCATGCCATGAGGTTGGATCTAGCCTGATCTAGCCTTTGTACCTCATGTAGCATAGCCTTTTACCTCATTGTAGTCTAGACTTTCTCTAATGTCATAACCTAGCCCTTTGATGTTATACCTTACCTTTGCCTTGCTTTTTTTTACTAATTGCTCCCTATTTGCCATTGATTCCTATTTAGTTTCCCTTTGCCCTATTTTCTTATTTAGCATTGTTCTCTGTACACCAGCCACCTCACATATTCCTCATGGCCTGGTCCATGCACACTGGAATGGCAAACTCCTAGCTGTTCTAGCCTTAATACTTGAAAACTACATTGAAGAATGCTCCTAATCTGTTCTGGAAAGCTAATAGGGCTTTTGGTCTAGTGGCCCCTAATTAGGCAATGAAGAGAAGGGATGAGATCCTAGGCCCTTATATAAACCAATAGTCAGCAGCACTAGTGTCAAAACTAGCCTGTATAACCAGCCTAGAGGTCAAGAGAGCAAGTCTGGGTTTCTCCAGCTTGTACCCTCTGCCTTATATATTGCCAGTGCATGTGCATGGACCAAGTACAGGAGGCCTACCCTAAACTACACTATCTATGGACACCAATAGCATAACTGGCTCTATGGTAAATGAGAAGAATGAATGGGGCAGATATTAAGGAGTGAGGCAGTGGCCTCATAAATCAAGGGATAGAAATGGAAGAGGAACCACATCATAAGGATGTGGGAGAATGGAAGATGCACTGGTTCTCAGATATGAATATGGTGTGGCCATCATAAGGCTAAGGAGATCCCATCTGAATCTCTGCCACAGATCAGATTCTAATCTAGATCATAAGATCAGATATCATCAGAGACTGGATCTAGATCTCATCTGAGATCTGCCACATCACATGACTGATACCTTTGTGCAGGGGAATACTCTGATAATAGAACTTTGCCTTAAACTAGGGTTATTCTTATAAGGTATCTTGTTTGCATGATCACATGCTCAACAGTTCCCACAGTCACATGCTATGAACCATCATGTTCACTAGTTGTGTAACAGTAGCATATATAAAGGGCTGGCACAAGCTGGGACAATCCAATTTTGTGCACTTGACCTCTAGGGCTTTATACAAGGCACTTAACTATTTTTTTACTCCTTTTGCCTAGTTATCTGTGGGCCTAGCATAAAACCACAGCTATTAATTGTGCTCATCAGTTCAGCATTGAGACATAAGGATAGGATGGCCAGTTACCATTTCATTATCCTTCTCCATTTGCCTCTAGTTCCATCACCACTTTCATCAAGAAATTATTAAAAAAGGTCACTGTCAAAGAAGAGATAATGAATGTTATGCACCCCAAGAGTGCACTTTGAATACTAGCAACAAACACCAGTGAGTAACAGGCAATGACAACAACAAGAGAGCTTTTGCACTAGTGGCCTTAAACTAGGCTTGTAAGACTTGATAAGGGGGAACCCAAGTTAACACCACAATGCAGTGCTTAGGCAGTAAGGAGAAGGACTAGAACTCAGGTTAACTCCACAGTGCAGAGCTCAAGTAAGAGGAGTAGTGAATCAATAAAGTGATTATGAAACGGGCTCTTCCCATTATGTCCTTGATACTCACACACCTTGGTGGACGCTCCTTCCTAAGACTCTCTTCTGTGTAGCTTTTGTGCTAGTGGCTACAACTAGGCAATGGTAGTTGGAGCCAAGGGTCTCTTGTATAAACCTGAGGGCCAGACAGTGAGTGAGAGCTGAAGGGGGATCCTACTTGGATCAAGCCTTAGATCGCTACTGTAGATCTAGCTGAGAGGTCAAGAGAGCAAGACTGGGTTTCCCCAGCTTGTACCCCCTGCCTTATATATTGCCAACCATGGTGCATGGACCATGTACAGGGGGCCTACCCTAAGTATGCTATCTATGGATCACCAATAGCATAAGGGGCTCATACCTCTAATAGATATATGAAGGAATGCATGGGGCGTGAGGTAGGAGTGAGGCAAGGGCCTCATGGATCAAGGGTGAGGAATGGAAGAGGAAACACTAGCCCTGAGAGGTGTGGCTGCCTGGTGGCCAAGGAGATCTCATCTGGATCTCTGCCACAGATCAGATCCTAATCTAGATCCAGAGATCAGATGTCATCGGATAGATCCAGATCTCATCTAGAGATCTGCCACATTATAACTAAGGTGTGCTTAAGGAATACTCTGATATAGGGAATAGGACTTAGACCTTAGCCTAGGGTTTGCCTTATATGGCAACTCGTTCGCATGGTCATGTGCAACTGATCATGTGACCAGCGCATCTCGTGCTCTACAGTTCCCATGGTCACGTGAGACCACTGTGTTAGGCTGGAGCTGTAACAGATTAAGACTAGAGAGACTCCAGATCTTGCCCATCCTGTATATATATTGTCAGGAGGCATAGCCTCTACACAGGATGAGTAATCTACTATCTATGTGAACCAATAGCAGTAATCACTTGTACCTTCTTAAATAGGAAATAGGGCATAGGGCGATAAGTAAGAAGTAAGGCAATGGCTTTATGAATCAAGGGATTAAGAAGAAAACCACACCATGAGGATATGGGAGAATAGAAGGGAAGCTCAGGGTTAGCAGATATGAATAAGGCATGGCTGCCACAAGGCCAAAGAGATCTATCTAGATCTCTGCCACAGATCAGATATCATCAGTATTAATCTAAGATCTCATCTAAGATCCAGCCACATCATGTGACTTACCCATGAGTAAGAAATACTCTGATATAATAAATCAAATCTAAGCCTAGGGTTTAACCTTATGAGGCAGGTGAGTCCCATGGTCACATAAGAAGACCATAAGTATTTGCTAAGCACATAACAATGAAGATTAAAGAGGTTAGTAACAAGGAACCTAAAATGGGACAAGTTGAATTGGATTTTGAAAATAGAGTACCTTCCCTATGTAAGGTGCTTTCTCTCTTCTATGCACTCCTGTACTAGAATCCTCCTTTAAAAAGTCCATAAGAATCCCAGTACAAGTTTCTCCCTTTATGTACCTGAGATTAGTTATAGACACCTCTGCCCTTGTTAATAGTGGAGCCCAAATCAATTGTATTAACTAGGAATTCATCTCTCACCACAAGTTCCCCTGCATTTAACTCCCCATCCCTTTCAATATCTAAAATGTTGACTTTTCTCTAAACAAGAAGGGTTGTATTACCCATATGTGCACACTTCAATTAGAAGGGATAACCCACTCAGTTTTCTACTGTGTTATGGCATATGGTAGGGAGACTCTAATCCTTGGACTTCCATGGCTCCAAGCCACAAACCCTAGCATCAATTGGATGGCCAAATTGCTCACCATCTCCTCCAACTCTAATTAGTCAAAAGAACTTTACCATTCTGTGACTGTCCAATCTATACTTAGAAAATACCACATCAGAAAAGTAACCCTTGCAGATAATGAATACCTGGTTCATTACCTCAAAAGCAACTCTTCTAGCCAACTCATTGACAACAACCTCTATAAATAGCACTTTTCCTGTGTCATTAACTTCTGCTCTGTGTTCCTTCCCTTAATAATAGTAGCAAAACTTACTACCTCCATGGAACTTGCCATTAAAGCTGAAAAGGCTAAGTCCAAGACCATTCTTCTTGTTGTGGGACAACCTCCCACGCTCTCGAACTCCAAACTCCGTCCTTGGGGAACGCCGTGGTCTCTGGTACTTCCCTTGCAGATCTTCTATGAGGCTTTTAGCTAGTGGCCCCGAACTAGGCAATGGTAAGGAAAGGATGAGTGGTGAGGCCTTGTGTAT
>JBBPJW010001536.1:0-10608 GCA_038088935.1 Pulveroboletus aff. viridisquamosus
TCATATGAGTGGCATATGCTGCTATTTGCTGGTTACCCTGTCGGGAATTCGGGGCCCTCATTGTGGAGGCAAAGTGTAGTGTTTCCCTCACTTTAAGGGTGGGGAAGTGAACATCATCCTCGGGGCAGTATATAACGTCGCCACGGTACCGTTTTTGAATTTCGTCAGGGGAGAAGGAGTCGTAGAAGACGTCACCGAGAACATGGGAGTAGTCCGTGCGACGGTTTGCGAGTATTTTCAGAAAGGTGCTGCATCCAGAGCCCGGACGACCCAGGACGACTGTGTCAAGCGGAGTTCGGTGCGTAAGCCAATGTAAAAGTTGTGAACGGGAAAAACATACGGAGCATCTCGCCTGGAAGCACAGTACCCTCGAAACCAAAAATAATGTCACGAACTGAAGGATGGCGTAACGTGTTGATGTAGTTTATTATTGACCGGGGGTGAAATGGCGAAGATAAATTGCGTTGGACAGCTGCACCGAAGCCACGTCCCACGACGCGGAGGTCTTTAAACATGACCCCCAGTTTCCGCATTTCAAGGCCACCTTCGTCGAACCTTCCATGAGTGCGTTGTCTATCCCGCAGACAAGCGTAACAATACGCTTACTGTTTGACGACATCTTTGAGGAGTGAGCCCGCATTTAATGCACCATTGGAATGTACGATGGATGCACGACTTGGCTGCTGTCCATTCTGATAGGATTCTAGTCTCTGATGCCGCGCGTCAAAGTCGGACGAATATAGTTGAGTCTCCAATGAGCTAGACATGGGTCAGAGGGAGAGATGGAAGATCGATGACAGCTGCCTATCGTTGGGCGGAGAGGGATAGAAGGTGAGAGGATTGCAGGACATTCACTTTGGGCTCAAATATAAAACAGACAGTAAAACAGAAGAGTATATCACATCTGCACAAAATCAAATCCAGAATTCACCAGTTCACTCACAGTTTCGGCTAGAAATTAGGAATGCAATGCTTAATCCTCCATTCATTCCGAGTAGGGATCAGCCAAGGCAACGGAGCAGTAGAAGCACGCTTTCAACTGGATTTTCGACTGGCTCACCTGAAACATAGGCCATCTGAAGAGCCTCGGATGTCAACTAAAGTGGGAAAACCGGAAGGAAAATAAAGAAAAGCCACACCAAGTTGCTAACGGATATCGAATGTTCCGAAGACTTTCCCATTATTGGAGCCAGTTTTCTGCTGCTGGAAACTGTAAATACGCCAGATCATCGAAATGGTTTGAAACACAAATGAAACACCTAACCCCCGAACACGACCAAAGGAAACATGGCCCATCGGATGCTCCCGGGTTACAGAACCTTTGCTGCTTCCGGCGACTAGGAAAATGTTGTTCGACAACGAGGGTACTCGCCATATGGGACCTGTAGAGAGATACGGAATGGAATGACGACACGTTCATGGAACGATTAGCCGGTCAACCTGTGCGTGTGAAGTGACGATCCATATAATCCTTCCGCGATCACTAAGCCTCAAAGTGACAAAATGTTCTCCATACTTTGCGGTTTCATGTTCCCTTACCCTCACGGTGGCGTGGGAGTAGACGCACATTTCGCGGGCGTTGCCCACCAAGGACTATATGAGCTCGTCATGTCTCGGCTGGTCTGCTAGAACAAGCCTGGGTCCGCCCTCCTCTCCTTCGAGAATGAGTTCCAAATCTCTCAGAGGGCACATCTGTGTCTCTGGGCTGGTCTATGTACGCTATGGAAGAGGAAATACGCGTCCCTTTCATGTTTCCTCTGTTAGAATTGGTTGACTAACTACGCTCTGCCGATTACATAAGCTAATATCTACTTTGGACCATTGGTTACCTTAGGATACTTGGTGACTACAAGTATCCTGCGGTCCAACATCCTCTTTTTGTTGATTATGGTATGATGGTCCATCCAGGACAGCTCTCCGTTTCACCATGACAGCTCCGATCTTTTGTCGCCTACCCAACATATTAACGTATGACAGCTCCGTTCTACTTTAATATGTTTACCCTTTTTCCATAGCATCCTCAGTCGTTCCTTTGTCCCGACTGAGGTATGCAAGAGCTCATCATGTATTACAATATCGCTCACTGACTAGTACCTAGTCCTAACTTCCATTAATGACTATATCTGTCTACAGACACCGTCGTACGACTCCATGTACTGCACGATTTCCATGCTGTGATGATCAAAAACCGGTCTACGATTGGGGACATGAGTGGCGAGATTCTGGGAAGGATGAGGATCCGAGACAGAGAGTAGGGGCTCTGAGTAGACTAGTATATCGAAACTGTGCTGTAGAACTTTGGGAGTCTCCATATTGTTTCTGGTCCAATGAATCCACGAGGGTCATCGGTAGCTTCATGCCCCCCGTGAGTTCCTAATGGCAGAGGTAAAGAAAGGACTGAAGTGTCAATAGAGTTGATCATGGCCCAAGGTCATTAGAACTGCGTCTCCGCATGGTCTGTGGAACCCTTGGAAAAATCATCGCGGTCGCCGCTAGCTTGTGAGTACTTCGATATTGACGGTATGCAAACTTGTCACCATGCCAAAGTGCCCGCTTCGTTGTCAACGCAGTCCATCCTTCTAACCTCCCGTAGCCTTGCGGCACGCCATACACCGGGAGCTGCAAATCCGTTCGGTCGATTATTTTGGCCTTTCCCGCGACGGATTCGATGATGCTCGACAGTCTTTCATAGAACTGTAGTCTCCTTGGGGAGAAAACTGCGGAATGCGCACGGGGTCGGCGAATCAAGTCACGGCTGCTTTCCACTCATGCCACTCACGCTCGTTGTATCAGGGTTGGCTTTCTATAATCATACAACGTTGTTTGAAAGAGGACCTCTCCCGGCTTTCCGGGAGACACGGGTAAGCGCTTCATGGCTAAGCTAAAGCTGAATAACATGAAATGTCACAGTAGCCCTCGTGGTAAATGCCTTGCCTCTGGTTGCCCCCGTGTACAAGTATGCGACGACTGCGGGGCGGTCATCCCTGACAACGGTACACATCCGAGGGGAACGGCTCACCAATATTTGAATGAGAAGCATTAGTATAACAACCAGCCCGACATAGACTCTAATGCAATCATCGATTTCAGTTTGAGGTGTGCTCGATGCTCTGGATGGTCGACTAATGACTCCCGAGGGTGCATGGTGTTGTTCGCCCATCTAGCGAGAATGGGCGTCTTCGGGTTTCAGTACTGCAAAGTGACATTTACTCTGTCTGTGAACAGAACGACAAAAGGAGGTGAGGAATCGAATGCGCGTTTGGCGATTGACGAGCCTTGGCGACAGAGACGGACCAACTTACGAGACACCTAACGACGTGCATGGAAACGGTTCACGCCGTAAAAATAAAGACGTCGCTCTGAGCGGACTTGAAGGAACACATTACTTTACACGTGCCCATATAATATCCAGGTGAGCATGCAATCGGATGACAATTGGGCGGCGTTTCGGAGGTGTGGTGGAAAAGGCGGATGCTAGATTTCAAACGGGCGCAGAAGAGATGAATTTACGGAACTGCGTCGCCTGCGCTTTACATTTCGTTGTGGGCGCCTCAATCCCACGCACCGATGATGCGGTGGGACCAAGTCTGGTGTGAAGCGAATAGCCGATCGGCCCAGGGACTGTACTCGAGGACAAATTTGCGGTAGTGCTCGTCTCCTCACGGTTCGCTGCAGTGATCGCAAGCTATTAGCGACCGGACAACCGACAACTGTGGACGAACGTTTCCGGTCCCTGTAACCCTATATCATGATAGACAACATCGTTGCGGAGACCCTCACGGGTACCCGTTCGGTGGACAATAATCACCAGCGAACGACACCACACTTTGTGATCAGAAGAGCTCGCCCTCAGCACTACATCGCAATCCAACTGACGACACCTTGCTCGGCGGATACTTGCATGATGGAGCTGGATCACACAAGGGCGCCCTCGGCGCAGTTTCATTTAGCAGATACGAGAACCGGTGCCGCTATGTCCGTGTGCTTCAGTCTGCGACACATTGTGAAACAGTTCTCCCGTTCACTCGGGTGCGTGGACGGCGGGCGAGATGAGTTTTTTGGACGTCGCCGCGTCTTCTTTTCTTTGCTGCGTACACGTGTCCCCGGTGGTCTCCGCTCAGACGGTCTTACGTGGTTAAGAGAGGTGGGACCCGTGCAAACGATGGGGCGTTCAATGTTCCTTACCATTCGTTATCGGCCTGCGAGGAGAGCGATCTTGCCAGGGTGTAGAGAAGTGAAAACCTCCGCGGTCCGCGAGCGTTCTCACCACCTCGCGTATCACTCAAGGCGGACTGCGATGGCCAGCGTTCGTGCCCAGGTGACGACACAAGGACCCGTGTGTAGGCTGGTGTCGGTGATCCAGATCACAGGGTCGGGGTTTCGTCTTTTGCTTCCCACAGAGGCTGTCCGGAACACGCACGCAACTCCGGGTGTTCCGCGTGCGGGACTGCAGCCAATACCCTGCTGGTCGTGACTTTGTGCGGTACAGTACTCTCCTCGGTCGCAGATACGTTGTCCGCCGCTGAAATACCCAGTAGCGGGCCGTGTGGTCATGGCAACACGCCGGATCACGTCGGTTTTCGTTTTCTAGAAAAATGTCGTTTCATTGCCCTCCGCATGGGCCCTGGACGTGGTAGGATGTCGCTCGCCAGGAGCACATCGCACGACTCGGTTGAGTCCGGTAGAAGTCAGTCGCGATAAAGATGGACGATCGGGACTGCTCGTGTGCCAAACCTTTCTCGCCTGCGACCCACGGACAAAAGGCCGCAGTGATGGCTTGAATGAACTCCCAAGCTTGTCGCGTCCAGTCTCATGTAGTTCCACGGTGGGTATGATCACCGCTCGTTCAGTTCTCATGCGGAATCACGACACATTCCGAGAAAACAGAGTCGTACCATCATATGGAGACCTATCTAGGCATCTAGGCATAATACAGCATGGGTGGGGTATAAGGTAGGACTACATGGAAGCGCGTTCAATACAATGGCCGTCTATGGGATCTCCAGGGTTACGTGACAGGGATTGATCATGCACAGCATGATCCTATAGTTTTGAGATTGCAGGTTGCATTTTGTTGAGGTATGCCGACGCGACGACGCTGCCAGTGTCGTTGTTGATGACCTAGATTCATCATCAGCATGGTGTCAGCGCGTTGTGCCGACGTCAGGCTCACCTCGCACCGGGCACTCATGATGCGGCCCCCCATGGCAATAGAGGTGCTGATAATTCGAAGACACGACCCTCTGTATCGGTCTGCATTAGCCAACCGAGCTCGTTCGCTGAGAGTGGCGAAAAAATAACTCACGCAGGGGCAGGGGAATGAAAGACGACATTCATGGCTTGAGTGACGCCAACGCCGTTGATGTTTTGGATCAGGCCGAGGGCTACGAGGGGTGTACTGCAACAGTTGTCGATCAAGAACGCGAGGCATCCGCCGTGAAGCATGCCTGCCCCATTGAGCATACCTGGGATGGAGATCCCCGTTAGACGACACTCTGAGCGGTGTCCATACGTAAATGCCTACTTTTGTTGACGACCACTTCCGCGGTCGTAATTGCCTCCATTCGAAGCTGCTTTTCTTTGCTCTCGTAGGCGCTGATGTCGACAAACTTGACGGCTTTAGCGACGTGGTGGCCAAAACACTGCTCGTCACCGGCACCGTAGGCAATGAAGGTGTTCAGAATGAGCTGCTTGACATGCAGGGAGACATTGCCCTGTATTTGTGATGCGTCTCCACAGTTGGAGAGCGAAGCAGGATCAACCCACGCTTTGCGCACCGGTCTTGAGGTGCCGTCATAGATGACGGACGTGGCGGACGAGGAGGAGGGGCGGGTGTATGGCTCATAAGCATGGGAGGCAGCGCTGGCGTAAACGGCAGAGGACCTTGAAGGCATGGGGGTCCAGTGGCTGGGGAAGAAGCGGAGCGGAGGGACGCAGTGATATTTAAGCAAAAGCCAAGGGGAAAGGAGATGAAACGAGGGATCGCGTGGCTAAACGTTAGGCAAAGTATCGTGAACAGCAGGGTGCGAGCAGCTTCTTGATGGGGAAGTCGCCTTGTCCCTCCCGTCCTAGATCCGAAGAGATCCAGGCGATAGCCAAGCTTCGGTCGTCGCTCGCACAGGCCGTGTCGACAGCAGGAGGGTGCCCCCCTTCGCCCTGGCTGGCTCAGCACCGTTTTTGGTCAACAGAGTCGCCAGTGCAACCCTGACGGCCGCCCGCGAAGCGACCAGGTGAGAATCAGAAGACGTCGCCGAATGGCACGTCCGACGACTGACGAGGGAGCTAGCTACCGAACTGTGGTCGGGAGATCTTCCGAGATGTTCCCAAGTGCGCACGCCTTGAGAGGCAGCACGGCCTGCACCTCATGTAAATCCGGCGGAACAGTTACTCTGGCTGAACCCAGAAACACGCAACTCCCAAGGGAAGATCGAGTCTGACTCTTCCACCACCGAAATGGGTGCCATCGATACAAGGCGGATCACGCCCACGCACAACACCGGACGCTCTTCCATGGACTCTGAACACCCGAAGATCCGCGTCCCTGGTCAATACCGCCAGCAACGGCAGTCTCCCCATGACACGCTCCCACCCACTCCAGATTGCTACACGCAAATGCCTGACGTCGGACTGCCCATCAGGCAATCGGGCTTCTTTGGGTGCTGATGCACCTGCGATGGTCTCGAAGTGCATCGGTGGCGCCATTCCCGGATGCATCACCACCCGAGCGTAAGGCCGAACATGTGGATCCACTATATATAACCTCGGGACCATCAGTAAGCAGGTTGCGACCACGGGCGTGTTTCAGGCTACATACGGAGGCATGGGCTCGCCAACCCTCCGGAATAAGCGTGGGTAGCTGTGGGGCAACTTGGGGCTACTCAGTGCATGCCAAGGGATATGTTAGACCTCCACAGCCTCACAACCATAGCTATTATACAGGGTCGACGCGGAATAACGATGGAATCGTCACATGGCGGCAGAATACGTGCTTGGTGGGGAGGATGCTCCGCAAGCCTGTAACCTGACAAATAGATTAAAATCCAATGTGCAATCCTTTCCCCAACCCTGCGAGCCTGAGTTTGCACGTCCATATCCTCAGCCTCGTTACGGGCTCGCCTGTCATTCTACCCTTGTCTCATCAGGCTTCATTGATCAGGCAAGCTTTCCTCCTCTCCATTTGCCATGTTCACATGTGTAGCTTGTTTGAGCCAGCTTTGGTGTTATATCCGTCTGGACCCACCACTATTGGCTCTGTCTTTGTGTAATTCTCTGGGTGGTGAGCTACAGTGTTATTTCTGTTCCTTGAAATCTCATCTATGCAATGCTTGAACACTCTTGCTGTAAGAAATCAAGATTTTTCATGGGTACATGGATATCAACATAACCCATACTTGTACTCATCATTGTAAATATGGATCAGTCTATAGATACAGAACCCATATCTAGGGACATATTTATGCAGGTACTGTAACTAAAAAAAGTGTTGTAATATTTGACTCTAGTATTGATGTGCAAAGCATATTGCAAACACAAGTAGAAATTATACTTACAGTAACTTCAAAAAGCATTCCAATATCTAATCTAGATACAGAATATAAAGTACCCTACAAATATTCATGGGAATTTCATTTTGCTTTAATAAAACCAAATATAATTTCTACTTCTGGGTATAATTTGGCTTCTAGATCATGTGATTTGGGCATGTGGCTGTGGAGATATGGCCATTCAAAAACAGTGACTTTATTGAAATATATTATATACTTTTGATTATTAGAGTATAATTAGTACTTGACATAGCTGTCAAAACTACTGAAATTACAACTGATAGCAATCTAGTTGCTCCACTATCAGATCTAATCCTGGGGATACTAAAGGATCTTCTAAGCCAATCATGCTGCTAGACTGTAAGAAGGCTAGAGAAAGTAAACTCTAGATGCAAGGTATTATTAGAATTTAGGGTAATAGTAAGAAAGAGCTCCAGAACAAACTCCTGGATTAAGCCTACTAATGGTACTTAACCTGTAGGTAAGAGTATAGCTCTGGTGGCTTTCAAAGAAGTTCAGAGATTTCAGAAGATCAAAGGAAGCTTTTTTTGGATTAAATGGGACTTGGCTTTATCTTATGTGATATGCCCTTGCATAACCCAATGTTCCAATTTATAAAGGGGTTGGAGAAAAAGAGAAGAGTGGTTTCATGGCTTAACATGAAGGACAGGTAAGACAAGGAGTATCAAGCCTAGTTATAATAAGAACAAGTTCTTAGGATTTCCTTAAGAATTCCATTAAGGCCTGGAGTTACTCCAGAGTAAACTGAAGGTTCAGTGTTATAGTCTTGACTTGTCAATAAGAGTAACAACAAGAAAAACAAGAGCAGAATACTGCACTAAACTCTAAACTGGGCTAGGCAGGAATGAAGGTGGACTCAAAAAGGCTCAAGACTCAAGGAGTTACTTTAAGCAGCCAAAAGAGGCAAATTTTACAAGTGGTTAAGTCTAAAGAGACCTGATTTACCCAGAAGCTCTATTATATCTATAGTACACAAGTGTAAACAACTAGAATAGGAGTAATAAGTATAAAAGTGTAAAAATCATAATATTCAGAGAATAAGGTTGGAAGCTTGGTCAGAGTAAGAATAAACTTAAGATAGAGATGTTTTCATTGATATTTAAACTATAGTACTATACAGGAGTTACAGTACTTATAGTTCTGAAGTAGCAAAAGGTCTAAGTGAGAAGGGAAGATAAGACTGGAGTTATCTCAGAAGTAAGGGCAGGTGCCAATATATCTTGGAAATAAATGAAGATGTTAGCAACAACTGTTATGCATCTAGCAAACATGATGGTTTACAGCACATGACTGTGGGAACTGTAGAGCATGTGATGTGAATGGTTGCATAGTCATGTGACCAGGAGCACATGATCATGCAGATGAGATGCCTTATAAGGATAACCCTAGGCTAAGGCTGAGTCCTATTAATCAGAGTATTTGCCTGCACCAGATATCAGTCACATGATGTGGCAGATCTCAGATGAAATCTAGATCCAGTCTCCAATGATATCTGATCTTGAAATGGCTGACACTGAACCATTGCTGAAAACTGTGAACTCATTCTAGTGATTGCATTGCTAGACTTCAAGAGACTGGGTTTTAACTAGACCCCAGTGGAACTAGGCAAGAGAATATAAGAGAAGGGTCAAGGACTTGTATAAAGCGCAAGGCTCAAGTGCACAAGACTGGGGAATCCCAGCTTGGCCAGCCTTCTTTATATATGCTACAGATATGTGCATGGACCATGTAAATGGCTCCGGCCCTAACTATGCTACAGTTAGCCAACCAATGGCAATAAAGGAGTGAGTACCTTAGCAGTTCCATGAGGAAGCTGCCAGGTAATGATGTTATGGTCTAGGCTGTGATATGTGAATGAGTGAAAGTGTGAAGGAGTGAAATGTGAAGATGTGACATTGTGAAAATGTGAAGAGGTGAAATGTGAAAAGGTGAAAGTAAAAAGGTGTCCCACAGTCACGTGATGTGAAAATTGAAAAATGATTATAACAGATCTCATGATCTAGATTAGGATCTGATCTGTGGTAGAGATCCAGATGGGATTTCTTTAGCCTTATGGTGGCCATGTCTTATTCATAGATTGAAACCAGTGCACCTTCCATTCTCCCACATCCTTATGGTGTGGCTTCTCTTCCATTACATCCCTTGATCCATGAGGCTACTGCCTTACTTCTCTTATCTGCCCCATGCATTCCCCTTATCTATTTAATAGAGCCAGTAGTGCTATTGGTGTTCATAGATAGCATAGCTTAGAGTAGGCCTTCTGTACTTGGTCTGTGTGCAGATCCTGGCAATATATAAGGCAGTGGGTGCAAGCTGGGGAAACCCAGTCTTGCTCTCTTGACCCATAGGCTGGTTATACAGGCTGATTATCAGTGCTGCTGGCTAGGGTTTATACAAGGGCCCATCACTCATCCTTTCTCTATTTGCCTAGTTAGAGGCCACTAGCACAAAAGCCCTACCAGTTATTTAGGAGAGACTAGGAGCATCCACCAAGGAAGTATTGAGTTACAAGGCAGGGCAGCTAGAAGTTGCTGCTTCAATAACAGTGTTAAGAAATGTTAGACTAAAACTAAAAGATGGCATGAAGACACAAGAGTCAAAATAGAAAAGTAAAAGAAGCAAGAGCAGAAGAGAGTATAGAGTTGAAATGGAATAGTCCAGAGAGAATGAGATAGAAACTAAGTTGTACTAAATTACTGAAAATAAGACAAAGCTAAAATTGGAATAGAGTGGAACAAGATAGAGGGTTAAAGCAGCTATAGTATTACTAGTGCAGAGAAAGCATGAGTACAACTGGAGTGAAATAAAGTAGTAGCAGAGAGGCTGGAGATGCATAAAAGGAATCAAGGACTAGTATAGCTCACTGGCTAGTATGGAGTATAAAGAATAGCTAAGGACTGAATCAGAATTAGAGTCTGGAATGTGAGATATAACAATAGCTTGTTATATTTCAGAACTAATTAGGTTCAACTCTGTTTTCTCCAGCAATTCTCTGCAAGGCATTTAGCCTCTTGATCTTATATTTCTTCTTTTCTATTCTATA
>JBBPJW010001537.1:0-10603 GCA_038088935.1 Pulveroboletus aff. viridisquamosus
GAATCTCTGCCAATTAAATAGTGACACCAATCACGAAGCGCGTGAATGACGGCAAGAATTTCTTTATCATAGATGGGGTAGTTTAATTCAGCAGCGTCAAGAGAATGGGAGATATATGCTGCAGGTCGCCAAAGACCATCGTCTTGTTGATAAGAAATTACTGCTCCGATGGCAACATCTGAAGCATCTGTTTCGATCCGAACCGGTTTGGAGGAGTCGGGGTAGCAGAGGAGTGGTTCGGAGGTGAGGATTTCTTTGAGTCGTACAAAGGCCGTCATATACTTGGACATCCATTCGAACTTGGCATCTTTTTTGGTGAGGGAGTTTAGGGGGTGAGCTATATCCGCAAACTGTGGAACAAATCTGCAATAATAGTTAGCGAGTCCTAGAAAAGCCTGAACTTGTTTAACAGTTCTTGGGATTGGCCAATTGCGGACTGTGCTAGTCTTGTTTAGTTGCATCTGTATCCCCTTTTTAGATACAACCATGCCCAAGTAGTCAACTTGATCTTGGGCGAAGTGACATTTGGACAGCTTTAAGAAGAGGTTGTGGTCACGAAGATGACCTAAAACTTCAGCAACAATTTCTAGATGTTAATTTCGACTTTTTCCTTGCGAAAATATCATGATGTCATCGATGTAAATGACAACATGTTCCCACATATCGTGGAAGATATCATTCACCATGGCCTGAAATGTTCCTGGTGAGTTGCACATCCCGAAATACATTACCAACGGCTCGTATGCGCCGATTGGTGTGGTAAACGCTCCTTTCCACTCGTCGCCCTCTTTCATGCGAATGTTGTTATACCCCCATCGCAAGTCAAGGGTAGTGAACATGTCTGCTCCATTTAACCTGTCAATCAGCATTGAAATGAGAGGCAAAGGATAATTGTTCTTGATCATATGCTCATTGAGGTAGCGATAGTCAATGACCATTCGCTTTCCTCCATCCTTTTTTCCGATGAAAAATACCAGAGACGTCTGTGAAGATTTAGAGGGACGGATATACCCTTTCTTCATTTCTTTATCCACAAACTTGCGCACTTCCTTCATTTCCTCGTTTGAGAGAGGAATAATGCGACCTTTCTTTGGAACGAAGTCTTCTTTCAGTTCCACCGCATGGTCCCAGGGTTTTCTTGTGGGCATGTGCTCAGATTTGTGCTGTGAGAAAACAGTTAAGAACTCCCACAACTCCTTAGGAACTTCCTTTTGTAGCTGCGTTTCTTCCTCTGTCGACATCTTTCTTGCCATGAGATGTGACTCGCAATCTGCAGTACACCTGGAAAAGTTAATTGTCTTTTTTACCCAGTCTATCTCTGGATTGTGCCTTGCGAACCAATTGTAACCTATGAGTAGATCAAGTGGTCCTAATTCTGAGACGTAGGCAAGACTTCTTTCCCAATGCCATTGCCTGTTTGCTCCTTTGATTGCTATATAAACAATTACATAAGTCATTATCTTACCAATGGCTCCTTCAGTTCCATCGGCATTGAATACCGTTAAAGGTCTTGGCATCGTTTTTTCGTGAAGATTGTGTTTCTTTACGAACTTCTGATCTATATAAGTTACGGATGCTCCTGAATCAATAATAGCGAACATCAGTCCACATGACTCCATTTTTAAACCTTGTTTGCTTTTCACTTCTCTGTCAATCTTCACACTTACCCCCAATTCATCTCATTGCTTTCTATTAAATAGTTTTGCTAGATCCTTGCATTTTTCACTTCCTAATGCAAATAACTGTCCATTAATATTTTTTGACGGAATTAAGCACCCTATTTCCGGGGCCACGCTCAATCGAGATGCCGTCACAGTAGGAACTTTGTTCCATTTCATTGTGGACATATTAAAGGACTCAGGAAGATAAAGAGAATTACATACTGGGATTCTTGACTCCAGCTTATCAAGTTCCCCTATTCTTTTCCCACCTCCCTATGTTTTTGTTCTGTTTCAAACAAATCCTTAAAATAGGCCCGGGCTTCCTCCATGCTTCCCCATGAAGCAGCCGGGATTTCTTGAAAGCAGGCAGCGTCCGCCATATTGTATACAGGGCCGATACCTGTTGGTTCAGCCGATTGCCACCCATCTTTATCTGGCGGCGAGAATTCCCCAAATCTAATGGGTTGAACATATTGTGCTTGGACTTGCTGTTGCCTTTGCGCCAGTTGCTATTATTGACCCCTTCCGAAGTTGTTTGACAGTCGGGGTGCGGAGGGATTAAACTGTCCCCTACAGTCCCAGGCCAAATGCCCCGGCTTACCGCATTTATAACAGGTGCGGACCTGTGGGGAAATAGGAGCGGTTCCTTGTCAGTCTATATCCATCGGAGCTCCTTGGCCCAGCTGGGTACCCGTAGCGGTGAATCTGGGAGTTGGTGTGAAAGTAGGAGGGGGGCCACGTGGGGGTTGGAAACGAGAAGGAAACCGGGGAGCGGTGCATTCTACTGCCATCCTTTCGAAGCCTCTGCCAATTGTTCGCATCTGTTCGATTAAATCAAAGAAATCTTCCTTGATACCTTGCATAATGGCTTGTTGGTACACCCTGTAGTGCACCTGTTCTCGGACCAGCTTGGCAGTGTGCTCCAGACTTATCCCCGCATCTTTCCTTAAAACCTCGAAGGCTTGCAAGTATTCATCAATAGAACTTCCGTGTCACAAACCTTCGAGCTTCTTCATGGTATCATGTGCCATCTCCTGAATTCTAAAATATGTGTGCATTTCCAGTGCAATTCCACCAAAATCCGGCCAAGCCGTGTCTCCAAGTGATCTTCCTTGCTGGTCATATTCTGACTCGGCCGTGATATATTTTTCAAGGGTTATTTGTGCGAATCCCTTGGCTCTTCCTTCCAATCTTGACAAAACTGCCGCACATTGCTGACGATTAGTCTTCCACTCTTGTTCTACTACCCAAATGGAGAGAAGCGCAAACCATTTCCTCCATTTTGTTTTATCTCCGTTCCATGTTCCAGGGTCGCGAATCTTCCTCAACGCTCCCATCTTGGAAAGTTCGGTGGCCAGATCTTTCATCAAATCTCCAGTATCCATGGTCCCAGACATCAGTCCAGGGGTCAAAGGGCGGAAGAGGGGGTGGTGGTGTGAAACGGGGGAAAGGGGTTGTTCTAGGAGTATTGATCCTAGCTCTGGTTCATTTGGTTCGGGTGAGCTGGACGAGAGCTCTGGTTCCTTGTCACGAAGCTGGTGGAATGGGGTGGATATGGTGAGCTACGGTTTGGGGGCGTCGGTTTACTGTTTTTAGTACTGCAGAGGGCCGGAGTGATCTAAGTCTGTCGGTTACCGCCTCTTTATGATCTCTGCCTTTTGCAGTGAAGTCCTTTAGGGTTTGTTCGTCGAATCTGTCAAAACGTTTCTGAAAAGCAAATCTCTTTTGTTCGTCGTCCTCAAAGCCTAATAATGCTTCCTCAATGAACTCAGTTAATTTCTGTTCGTGTCCCCACAGGTATGTCTTCCTCATAAGAACGTACGGTTTCGTTTGTGCTCTCTTGAAGCCCGAAGACTAGTAAAGAAGTCTTGAGCAAGTGTTACGGTCAGTGTCGATTTCAGTGAAAGCAATGTCAGTCTAACCCTAGTCTGGGGCTTTCGGTTACTGTTTACAATTACGGTTTAAGAAAAGAGAATGATATAGAGGAAAGCTGAGGAGTACTAGTGAGACAACCATACTAGAGGTACAAGTGCTCAAGACTGGGGAGTCTTGAGACGGTTTGCTACAGCTTATATAGTAATAGCTACAGTGCACGGACCAAGACCCTGATGGGAGAATTCCCATGGACCCTGCATGGAGATCAAAAAGAAGAGAAGGCATCGTGAGAATAGCCAATGGCTGAAAAGGAGCGATGCTTCTGAAATGGAAGAATAACGGAAATGAAAAAAGGCTGGAAGGTGAAAGGCTAACCCTAAGCCCTGGGTCTAGACCTGTCATGTGACCCGTCACGTGCCCGATAAGATAAAAGATTAGATAACCACGTGGAAAGATAAGATAAAGTCACGTGATCAAAGGTTTGAAAAAGCGGACTATAACACCCATCGCAAATCTAGTGTTGTAAACAGATCTGCTCCTTTGAGTTGATTGATGAGGGTGGAAATGAGGGGGAGCAGGTAGGCATTCTTCACAGTCCAGGAGTTAAGGTAACGATAGTTGATGACCATGCGCTTTTCACCATCTTTTTTAGCAATGAAAAATACCAGGGAGGTTTGAGGGGATTTGGATGGTCATATATATCCTTTTGCTAATTCTTTGGATATGAACTCATGAACTTCTGTTATTTTGGAATCAGAGAGAGGAATGACATGACCTTTCTTTGGGACAAAGTTTTCTTTTAGCTCGACTGCATGGTCCCATGGTTTGCGCAGCGGCATTCATTCAGAAGCTTTTTGAGAAAAGACACTCGAATATTCCCAAAATTCCTTGGGAACTTGTTGCTTGAGATCTTCGTCTTCGGTAATTAGTGATCGAACTGAAAGCGGATCTGCTGGAAAACTGATTGTTTTATGCTTCCAGTCTATTTGTGGATTATGGCGTTTTAGCCAATCATATCCTAGTGTCAGTACTGATCCTCCTAAATTAGTGACAAAGGCTTGAATATCTTCTTCATGTTCTTTGTCATTCTTGTCTGTCAAGCAAATGCGTAACAGTACTCGAGTTGATACTTCACCAATATTTCCTTGGGAGCCATCTGCATTGATGACTTGAATGCTCCTAGATAGTGGTATTTTGTTGAGTTTGAATTTTTTAATGAACTTCTTATCTATGAATGTAGTAGAAGCTCCAGAATCTATGAGAGCAAGTTCAGTTCCCACATTCTTCCATTCCTTTCCTTGCCAAAGCGGTTGCTTTGTAAGACCATTGAGTTGTACTTTGATGTTGAATTCATCTTTTTCGTAGGTCTTGGGTGTTTCTTGTTCAAGGGTTTTATAATTTAAAAGGTAAGTACTAGCTCGTGAAAAAGTGGAAAAAACCTTTTTTTCTTTTTTATTAGAGGAATTAAGCGTCACTTTTTTGTCACCTGTGACCGAGCTCTTTCAAGACCCCTCTGAGGTATTACTAAAAACTTTATTAAAGTCCATATTACAGGTACTATCTAAGTTCCTGTAAGTGTCAATGAGAGAAGAGAAAATACAAGCAGAGGATGAAAATGAAATAGGACCTTGATCACCTTGATTAATCAAGACCCTGTTTGAAAACCCTGTTTTGCCTCTATGGCAAACTTGTCTCTAAAATATGCCTCAGCTTCTTCTACTGAGGACCAAGGCATTCCTTGGTTTTGAACTTGTGCTGATTTCCTTTTTTCTTGTTCTGCTTCTGCTGCGAGCTCGCACATGTTGATTGGCTCAGCAGTATGCCAACCATGCACATCCAGCTCAGCAGAGAAGTCACCGTAACGGATGACTCTCGATCAGAGGGGTTTAAAATCGGAAGGAGGAGAGAAAGTGTTATGGCGCAAGCCTAACATGACAGTCGCACATGACCATGGGAACCTTAGAGCATGTGATGCACTGGTCATGTGATCAGTTGCACGTGATCGTGCGAACGAGTATCCTTACAAGGCAAGCCCTAGGCTAGGGTCAGTAGTTTTTTACAAGTATTTCCCCTGTACTAAAGGTTTAGGTCACATGATATGGCTGGATCCCCGATGGGATCTTAGATCAGTACCCGATGATATCTCTATGGAGATTAGGATCTGCATCTGTGGCAGAGATCTAGATAGATCTCCTCGGCCTCAAGGTTGCCATGCCTCTTTCATAGATCTGGATCTAGGTGCTTCCTTTCTATTCTTCCACATCCTTATGGTGTGGCTTCTCCTCTCTATCCTATATTCGCGAGGCCACTGCCTCACTTCTCATATCTGATCCATGCATCCTCCTCCCCTATTTAATATACTTAGTCATGAGCACCTTACGCTATTGGTGTCCACAGATAGCATACATTAGGGTAGGTCTCCTGTAGCTGGTCCGTGCACAGATGCCAGCAATATATAAGCAGGAGATGTTAAGGCTGGGTTCTCCAGTCTTGACCTCTTGTGACTTCAGCTAGAACACAGCTCAATCTAAGGGCTGACCCCTAGTGGGGTTCTCCCTCAGCTCTCATCTGCTGCCTGGCTTGGTTTATACACAGGACCTTATCCCAGACTCATCCTTTCCCTTTGCCTAGTTAGGGGCCACTAGTCAAAAGCCTCATAGAGATCTAGGAAAGTCCAGAGACCATTGGCATTCCCCAAGAGAGAAGGTTCAGAGGGTGGGAAGTTTCCCACAACAGAAAGGAAGATTTGAAGAACAATCATGAGCTAAGTGCCCCTTCTTGTGGCACTTGAAACATTCTCTTGTGTCCGTGAAAGTTTGTTGTCCTATCTCCATGGGCACATCTCTTCCAGGTTGTGTACTGACAGCTGTAAAATGGGGGGAAGGAGTCCACTGAGGGCGAGGTTGGAATTGATTGTTTCTTGGTGGGAAGGGAGGGGAAGATGAAGAAGGATTCCAAGGAGCAAACGATCTAGACTGGTATTGACCTTAAGAGGGATTACCTCTTTCTATTGCCAATCTTTCAAAAGCTCTTCCGATGTCTCTGAACTGTGTTACTTGTTCTCCATAGGTTTGTTTAGGACCTTGGAGAAGAGCCTGTGAGTAGACCCTGTATTGGACTTGTCTCCTCATTAGCTGTATAGCATGTTCATCGCTGATCTCCAAATCTTTCCTTAGAACCTCAAATTCTTGAAGGTAGAGATTGATAGATCCTCGATGGGATAGACCTTTCAACTTTTTTAAAGCTTCATGGGCTAGTTCGTCTATTCGGAAGAAACTTCTTATTTCGACCCAAAGTTGATCGAATCTTGGCCAGGCTGCGACTCCCATCCTTCTCCCTTGCCCATCATCTTCTCCCTTGGCATCCAGATACTTTTCCAAAGTAATTTGGGCAAATGCCCCTGCTCTTCCCTCTAGTCTTGAGAGTACAGTGGCCACTAGAGCTCTATTAGTTTTCCAATCTTGCTCTAATGCCCATACCCTCATCTTTACTGCCCACAACCTCCATGTCTGGCGATTTCCATCCCACTTCCCTGGATCATCTACCTTCTTTCCTCCCAAAAGCTCCTTTACCTTCTCTTCAATACTTGAAGCTTCTCCAGACATCTTCAATGGAGATTGTTGCCTCTGAAAAAGCTAAGAAGGGTGTGGGGGGGAAGTCAGGAATGGGATTCACTGATGCTGGGGGAGGGGTTCTTCCCGAGTGTCATACGATGAACCCTGGAATTGGGGAGATACTTCGATGACCAGAGATTGGGGGATTGGTGAACCTAACTCTAAGATCTCTTCCGGCTGCTCCTCGCTCAACTCCTCATCGAATCTTCTTTGATCTCTTGAGGTGGACACCTTGCTTCTTTAGGTGATATAGAATGGGCTCGCCACAGACCCTTTGAAGCCGCTTGCTAGGGACTCTGAGGGACTCTGATGACCTAAGAGTTTTTAGTCTGTCTGATGCTGCAACTTTCCTGTCCCTAGCCTTCTTGGCTTTGAAGTCCTTCTGCACCTGATGGTTAAAAGCAGTGAATTGCCTAGTAAATGATTCTGCTTCTAAAAGATCGTCCTCAAACCCTAAAACTGCTTCCTCAACAAATCTGAACAGCTGTTCCTCATGACCCCAATTGTGAACTCTTTTAACTGGCATAAAATGTGAAGAACACCTGATAACTCTTTTTCTTCTTCTGGGTGCAACGACTAGTTGCTAGTCTTGTGCAAGTGAAACGGCTATTACTGAACTGTTGCTGAAAACTGTGACTCATCCTAGTGATCGCGTTCTGTACTCAAGAGACTGGGTTTTAGCTAGATCCCAGCAGAACTAGGCAAGAGGATAAAGGAGAAGGGTCAAGGACTTGTATAAAGCACAAGGCTCAAGTGCACAAGACTGGGGAAACCCAGCTTGGGCCAGCCTCCTTATATATGCTACAAAGATGTGCACGGACCATGTAAATGACTCCGGCCCTAAGTATGCTACAGTCAGCCGACCAATGGCAATAAGGGAGTGAGTACCTTAGCAGTTCCATGAGGAAACTGCCAGGCAATGATATCATGGTCTAGGCTGTGATATGTGAAATGAGTGAAAGTGTGAAGGAGTGAAATGTGAAGATGTGACATTGTGAAAAGGTGAAAAGATAAAGGTGTCCCATGGTCACATGATGTGAAAAGTAAAAAGTGATTATAACAGTGTTAACTCAGGTTATCCCTATCAAGATTCACAAGCCTAGTTCAGGACCACTAGTCTAAAATCCCTCTTGTCATTGCCATCATTTGCCTGTTACTTACCAGTTGTTGCCAGTATTCAGATTGCACTCTTTGGGTGCATAACATTTGGCTCCATCAACTCATTGGCAAGATCTTTTTCCCACTTGCTCAACCCACAACTTTGTACAATGACAACCAGTCTGCTATTATGTTAATCAAAGATGGTAATTATCATGCACAAACTAAACATATAGATATACATTATTATTTTATTTGTTTTACAATTTCTAACAGTACTATTCACTTTCTTTATTGTTCTATCAATGACATGATTGCAGATACTCTTACCAAGGCTCTCCCTTTAGTCAAGGCCAAGTACTTTGCCTATAAACTAGGGCTGTGTGCTTAAGAGGGAGTATTGGACTTTTATCACTATAATACCTGATTATGTAACTATGTCATATAGTTTCACTATTCATCTCTACTTTATACCTCAGTGCACTACTCCAGAACTGAGGTACAACACTATTCTCTATCCCTTTCCATGTTGTTTATATCACCCATAGTTACCAACAGATAGTACTAATACTATAGTGCACTACTCCATGACTGAGTTACCAACAACTCAAACATTTGGTTTTATTGACTATCTGTTCAAAGGTCAAGAAGGCATTCAACAAGGGGAAATGATTATCAAATGAAGAAAAATTAACCAGAATAAAGGATGTGCTTTTTGCCCTCAGTTCTAGTATCTTTGATTATATCAATTTCCTATAATGCACTGGTCAGACATGGTCCTGAGGCCTATGTTTCCATGCCAAAAAAAGCACTTTCTCTTCAAGTACTTTCTGCTAAAACACAGTTTTTTTTTTGGCTACTACAATTAACAAAGGACTATATAAATGAGATACTTTTAATGCCAAGGGTGGTACACATATTCTCGACAGATATGCTTCTATGAATGGAAGCCCTCAGTTCATTTGAAATTCTTTTTTGCATGATGGGTTGGTGTTGAGAGTAATGTGTTTTTTTTTTTTTTTCCGTTGCACACAGGTAGGGTAGAGAAGTGTAGTGAAACTACTGCGCACGGATTAAATAGGACTAGTTTCGGGGTCCCTGCCCGACTACGAGCTTTTCGACATAATCTCCAGATCTAATAGCCCAACTTTTGTCGCTGGAGGGCTTGTATTCATGACTGCCCTCGTCTCACTTCCCGTGTATACCACGAACCCAATAGCAGGTCCTAACAGAGTACTCGCCCAGAGCGTGTTCTCCGCAGAAAGGGGCTCCACACCTGCTAGGGAGTTCCCACTTGAGTCAAACCTCGAATGCATGGTGATGGTGCCGACGATTGTAACACTTTGACAGTCTTTGAAACTGGACTGCCACTGACCTGCAGACGCGCGTGGTCCACAAAGTCGAACTGGTGTCGCCCTTCTCTCGGTTCAAGGAATGAGGTCGAGTGCGACACCGCCGCAGGAATTCTCCGACGTGAGCTTTGCCATAGAGCAGCACGGTGAACTTTCTAACTCAGACTTGACCCTGAGTCACCAGTCGATTGGCAAAGGCCATGTTGTACTCCTCATTATACCCTCCCATAGAAAAGACACAGCGAATGATAAGAACTCGCACACCGTTGGGAAATGCCAATGTGCTGGATTTTAGTGAGAGTCTGAACGTGAACGTTCACAGGTCACTGAACCTCTCACACCTAGCTTGTGCTCTGGGCGGCATACATGTATATGATGGACTGCTAAGCCTTGTTCAATTCAGTAAACAGCCATCATACAGTGGAACTCAGCATTTCAGTGACTCTATCTATTGTCATTATATCGGCACGACAGGTATGCCACTCCTTGCGATAATGGCAGTCAAAGCCCAATCTCGTCAGCGTATGGCAGTGTCTTGACATCACCAACATCAACGAATGTTGGTGTAGCCGCAGGGAGGTCGGAGGCGGCCTTCGAGGTAGAACAAGGTGTTCAGCAACCAAAAGCCACAGGTAGTTCGTATGACTCACCTTTGAGACGGCCGCTGCATCAACCTTGTCCAGCTCAGCCAACGTGTTCTTAATCGAGGCGTTCGCAATCGAGAAAATCTGAGTGAAAATGACAATTTGTTTCATCCGATAACAAAACGCGGGAAATGCTACCTTGTCATCATTTGCCTTCACGACTCTTTCCCTACCTTTGATAGCAACAGCAGCACCAAATTTAGCGCGTACGACAGCGGCCTTGAGCTCGTCTGCGCTCAGTGGCTTCTTCAGTTTCGCAGCGACGGTCCTGGCCGCCTCCGTGACGTTCTTCGCATCAGCACCCGGACCAGAACACCCGTAAAGACGGTATTAGAATGAGGCAGGTGAATCAAGGTGAC